>VZTO01013562.1:0-55985 GCA_013400615.1 Syrrhaptes paradoxus | reverse complement strand
GCGCCCCTCCGCCACCACGCGCCCCCTCGCGGCCGAGGGCGGCGCCCCCCCAGCGGGGCCCGGCCCGGGCACCTCAGGCCCCACCGGGAGCTCCAGGCCCGCCACGGGCGCCTGGCATTGCCTGTGCTCGGGCCCGCGCGTGTGTCGCTGGTGCGGGGCCCTCGGCGGGCGAGGGGCCTTCCCAGTGCCCACTCCGGCCCTGGAGCACGGGTGGGCAAAGGGCGCTGGCGCTGTGTCTGAGGTGGGTCCTGCTCATCCCCTGACAGGGCATCCCGCTGCGTCCCAGCCCCAGGCACTGCGCTCGTAGGGCATGGGCAGAGGGGTGAAGGACGTGTCTGTGTGGTGTGGGAAGGGAGAAATCTCCTGTAAACGAGACTGATCCTCACCAGGATGCCGCTGTTCATTACGGGCCTTGTATGGAGGACATAGGCCCTCCCTGGGAAGAGACCTCTCTGCTTCCCTGTGGTGAAGGGCAGGAGTGCGGAGAAGTCAATAACATCTGGCTTGTCCCATTTGGGGTTAGAGCAATGAAGGAGGCAACTTCACTTTGGGATGAAAGAGTGGCTGGAAGGCTCTGGGGAGCTGCATTAAATGTCACAGTACTTCTCGGTCCTGGGACACCCAGGTGCAGGATGGGCTCTGCAGGGAAGAGCTCGGGACGTGCAAAGTTGGGCCTCTTGGAGGGACCGGAGATGGACCTGAGCAGTGCTGGTCTGTCTGCAAGTGGATAAGTGAACTAAAAGTTTGTTTATTTTTCTAGTTTATAAAATGAACAAATCAAACCAATCTGGGGGACAAGTCCAGCCTGTCTGGGCTCCAGCTGTCCCCTTCTCAGCAACACGGGAGTCTGCAGGGGTGGGCAGGAGAGGAAAATAATTTCCAGGTCTGAAGCCCTGCCTTAAGCTCCAGGGCTAGAAAGAGGAGAAATAGGGGAAGTTGAGGATTAGTGGGAAGATCAGATTTTTAAAACAGTTAGTTTGATAGTTTGCCTTCCAAAAAGTACGTTCCGACTTTTTCTTCTGTTCCTCTCGATTTTCATTTTCAAAAACTGTAGAAACCTGGAAATGGTTTGTTGCTATTGACGCAGGCGAAAACATGACAAATCTGCCAAACCTGGGTTTACAATATCTCAGCCAAAGAGGGGGATTAGGACAGAAGTTTGGACAGAGATTGATGCATATATCTTTAGTTTCCTAATGTCCCAAATTCTGAATTCCCCACCGCCAGTCTTTCCCTATAATTACCTCCCAGCACAATTACTCTTTCCTAATGACTTCCATTCCAACCTCCTAAATCATCCACAGGTTTAAACTCATCCCTCCGTCCTCCCTCCAGAAGTGATCCCCAATACAGGATGAACCAGTATGTCACAACAAGAAGGTGGGTGCGGGTTATTACCTGATTCTTCAGCCATGGACACTGGGTTTGTGGGTAGGGAACAACTGAGGAAAACAATTTTGGTACTGCAAAGAACGAGTCCCTGAAGTTAGCCATAAGCTGATGTTATCGGAAGCATTAAAAACATTATTTTATATACAAAAGCTTCTCTAAGCTTCAGTTCATTTTAAGGTAGCTAATTTTCCAAAACTGGTGAATTCTCCTACTGCTTTAGAGGAGCAGAAGTTGTGCGAAATGCATCTGTATAAATCCTCTGCTGTGGAAAGGGCAGTAAGGAAGAGAGGCAAGAATTTTCCTGCTGGTAACTGGACGCAGGAACAATGTATCACCGTTCTGTGGAGATCATAACCCCCTTCTCTGTATATTCCTAATTTAACTTTATCCTTTCAGAGTCCAGCTAAAATACAAACTGAAATACCTTGTAACATTTCGAAAAAACATGAAAATGTGTCATTTATATTGTGTGAAAACAGCTGTGAGTAAAAAAAAAAAAATCTATTGGAAATTGATTCATGTACGTATATTTAAGAGGGAATAAATTTTAAGTATGTATATATAATAATCTCAAATGCATTTCTGAAATAATTAAATAATAGACATTTTATACTATCAGCCAGTGATTGTAGCACTGTGATTTCATTGTTTCTAGACAGGAAACAGAAATCTTATTAATTGCCAAGCCTAAGGTGAAGTCCAGATCTCAACATATGCTAACGTTTTATCCCAACGACATGAAAAATACTTCTGCTGAATATTTCTGGCCCCTGGCCACTCCCCTCTGAAACTTTCTGCTGTTCACCTTTCTCCAGTACAAGACGCAAAAGCTCTGTCCTTTGAAGGAAGGGACAGTGTCCTTTTGTATAACCACCTGGCCATATCATTACTGCCAGCATTTCACCCAGCCTCCCCTCCAGCACTGATATCCAATCACTTATTTATCCAGCTGTTCCATAAATGTCTTCTAGTTCGTCAATAAATCTGTTTCTGCACTGCACGCTCCATCCTCAACAGCTACATCCCTCTGCAAGTGCTTCCCATCTGCTGTAGTTCTGATGGCAAATTCCTTGTGCAGAAGAGTTGGGCAAACCAACTCCTGGAAACCAAACCCTGGAACGGGTTACCGAGATTTAAAAAAATAAAAATAAAGATCACGAGCAGGAACATGATGAATACAGTCTATGTATCCATTCCTATCGCTTTTATTCTTGTCCTTTCTTTTCCACTCCTTCCTTTCATTTCCTACACCCACTTACTGAATCTTGTCTAAATTTAGGCCTCTATCCTGTCAGCTAATCCAGCCCCTCTTGGCCCTTGTGCCCACACAAAGCGCTGGGGAATCTGGTGAAGCTGGACCTGAGCAAAAGATTTCATCCTCCAGGCCAAGGCTGTAGATTAGTAGGCAAAGGAGATCCCTTCCTCTCGGGGTCAATAGGGCTGTAGACTGGCTGCAGCCTCCCGGCATTCCCTCCACATTAGTCATTGTAATGAGAGATGAAGTTAAAGAGGTGCTGTCATCTTTAAAATGCCATTGAAGAAATGGGCTTCATCTTGGGAGGCCGACCTGCTCCCAAGCCTCCCTGAAATTTAAAAATAAATCCAACTCGGGCTGTTTATTTTTAAAACACTCACAAGCCAGTGCTCGTCTGCCTGTGTGTGAGGCTGAGCCTTTAGGAACCAAAGTGAGCCCTGTGTCTATGCTGCGTTTCTGCCAACTGGGTGACAGACCCTGACCGCCGTGGAGCTGGGGGGGAGGCTCCCCCTGCCCTGCTGCTGCCCCGCTGCTCCCCAAGGCTGCTGTGCTGGGGTACCTTCCATCTTCATCAGGGCTTGATGGCCACTCCAGGGAAAACTGTAGGAAGGAACCAGAGAAAACTGAGCTGGAGGAGAGGAGGAGGATGTTTAGTCCATTCTCTGTCCCACGGCAGGATCAGCCAGACCATGAGTGTTTCTGCCAATCTGCCGATTTGCTCCCTGCTCCTCGGCTGCTTCAGGAAATCCTGCATCCTGCTTGGCTCCATTTGCTGCCCTGGCTTCAGCCTCAGAGATGTTCTCTCCTGGCCAATCTCTGCACTTGTGTCCAGCCCCACTTGTGGTGCTCCATAAGGCATGCAGGTGGCTGTGTCTATCATTAAGGAAATTTATAGCCATGTAATGACAGAAGGGCAATTACACCGGCACACACCCTTAATGTAGATGCACTAAACCAGCAAAACTGGGGTTGCCACTTGTGCAGCTTACTCTACTATGTTTCTGGATGAATATACATTAATGCAAACATGCCCTGTGCCAGCACCATGTTTCCCCAAGACATTGAGTTTGCACTTGCGGGACCCTACCCTCAGTTACACCAGCCCATACCAGCCTGCCTTCCCAACAGCTGTGAGTCTCACAGTCTGTCACAGTTTTGCTTCTTTCATCCCGTCTCCATAATGGAGTGAGCGGGGATAAGAGGGAGTCACAGTATTGGCATTGTTGCCAGAAGCTCTCTCTTCCCTTGTTCACGGTCCTGATCCCTGGTCCCATTGCTAGTGCTAGACCTTATTTAGGGAGCCAGAGAATCAAGTCCAGTGTCCCAGGCTCTCTAGATTAATACAATCGCAAATCAGAGGCATTCTGCTCAAACCAGGAGATCAGCTGCTCTTGTGAACACCTTCAAGCTGAGTGTGGGGAAGAAGATAATCACAAGCCTCCTGCAGCACATAAGACTGGAATGCAATAGGCAAGAAGCACAAAATGTTGTTGAAGGCACAAAATTAAACAGAAAAACAACATAAATTTGTTTAGCAGCAATGTATATATTTAACTGTAACAATTTGTTGCACAAGTAGTGGAATGGATGGAGTTTCCTGTCCTATAAATGTATTTTCCACATTTTCTAACCCTCAACATCTTGCAATAGCCCTGGACTTTCACGGCTTTTCTTTTCACAAAGTGACAAATAGCTCCAAATAACCCCGTTCTGTCTCTGAGCAGGCGCTGGATCCAATGACCTCTGAAGTCCCTCCCAACTGAGATAATTCTGTGGTTCTTTAATTAGGTGACAATTTCCACAAACTTTGCAGGTATTTTTTGGTTCAGTCTTCTACCCCTTTATGAGCTTTCTGTTGGGAGTGACAGGCAGGCAGTGCAATAACCTGAGCTCTGTTTCCTCAGGAAACCAAAGTAAAATACATAATTACAAAAATTTCAAGAATGTTTTCAATTCAGAGATCTCTGGTTTGATGTTCTCTCTTCAATATTCTTTTAAGGAGAGAAATAAATCATTATTCCTTAATAATAAAAGGTGGTAAATCCATTACATCTAAATGCACCCTATAGTTCAAAGCTTTACGTGATTTAAAGTACATTTTTGAGCAGTTTTCCAAAGCCACATCTTTCATATGACTTCATCATACAGTCAAGACATCTAATTTCATAGCTCTTTAGAAAAAAAAAAAAAAAAAAAGATTAAGTTTAATTTTCACAACAAAGACAAGCTTGTTTTGCTAGAAGTTGTATGTTTACACCTAAGGTATTAGGTGGTGACCCACTCTTTGTTTCCCATCTTTGAAAAGTCCAGTGATTCCTTTTTGTTGTCAAACTTTGTTGGACACAGTAAACTACAAAGACAAGTGTTACAGCAATATACATCCAAAGTAAAAAAGGAGCAGAAGGTGCTTTACTGGTCCATCTTTTCTGTACACTTGTAATGAATCAAGTAAGGGGAGCTGTAAAATGGTGTTTTACTCTGAATAGAAGGCAGAAGGTGAAGCTGAAAAGTCTCTATGCAGTTAGGTGTACTTGCAACAGCCCTTTCGGGAATGATTGTGTTATCAGTGGACGATAGGGATTGCCAGTAAGAAAACCCATGCCTCCCCTGAAGTGTGCATTGTCCTGACAAAGCACTTTGACCTGCAGAGGTTCTCAAAATGCTTGTAATGTGGTGGTTGAACAATCTATACGTCTCATCCTCCATGAGGGAGGCAAGGTGTTTAAGATCACCATATTTATGAACAGGCAGGAAAAGATGGAGTGAGTAGTTGTGCACCACAGGAGGTACAGCAGCTAACTCACTGTCAGCGCCAGAAAGGGAGCTGTGGTATGTTAAAGCAGAAGGGAGTTATGTGGTCTTTTTTAGAAAAACTAAAGAGCTTGTATGCTCTGGACATCCCTGGATCACCCATCCAAGGAAAAATTAGGTGAATTTTTCTGGTGTGGCATAGCAACTGATCCCTCTGCTGCAATTTTCCTATTGCTTAAGTCTATTGACTTTTTACATCCAAAGCAAGTACCGCCTGTAATGGTGTTTGGCCACTTGTCTGTTCAGCTATGGAGGACAGCAGGGAATTTCTGTGCCCTTTGCCCAGAGAGCTCTAGAAGACAACAAGAACAGAAACTTTCTGGTTAAGGTACCCGGTTCTTCCGCAGCCCTCCTCTGTGACACTCCCTCTGCAAAGCACTAGATGACTGATCCAGAAGACTGCAACACAAATTTACCTTGGGTCTTGCTAACTAGAGGAGTTAATTGTGTATCCACAAGTGTAGTTCTCTGCTTGTCTGGTCACAGGAAAGGGTCACAGAGATGGGCAGGTCAGGCAGGAACTGTGCTAAATAGAAGGTTTCCTGATGTTGGCTAGGTCTGCCAGCTGTTAGTGCTGCTCAGCAAACACAACCTGTTATGTTCAGGTGAAAATAAATACAGAATATAGCACAAAAAAAATGGAGTACTTCAAATTTTGAACTCTTTCTCCTCCCTGAGATCACCTCCCTTTCCCTGGCCACACATCAAATCCCTACCTGAGTACTGAGTTTAGCTTCTGTGTACCATGAGGTTGATGGCAGATCAGGGACCATCCTGAGACCTCCAGTGCCATCTATCCACTGTGATTTCCTTATCTCCTTCCTCTGCCTTCTTCTGCAGAAGAAAAACTGCCACCAGAAATTCTTGCCTTCTTTCAAGAGTCCACATTAATGATTACATTCTCTCTGCCAGTGATTCTTCTTCTCTCTGGTCTTATCCTGACAGTTTAACAGGCTGTGAAAACAGGGCGGGGGCAGCGTAAGCATAGGTGATGCTATGGCTGCATCAAATCTTTATCTGCCATATTGGAATGATCTGTCATATATTAAGGGGTAGATTTGATTTCTTTGCAATGTGTTATTTACAATCTGGCAGAGTTCAGTACAAATGTAGGAACTGATCCTGCAATTTGATCAGCCCTGGTAAAGCCAATGAAGTCAGTGGAGTCGGCACGGATGGATCAGATTCCAGTATTAGAGATTATTCTTGTACAATGTTTAACAAGGAAACCTCACAAAATAATGAAATAAAACATGGCAACTGAGATCTGCAGTTGGCATTTTTACTTCAAATGAATGTTACAGCATTGGCTGTAACATTAGTTTAAGTATCAGAGAAAAGATCCTAGAGGGGGAATGAATTAAAAGAAGTGAAATTAATAACATAAAGAAACCTTTTAAAGATAAAAGTTGGGAAGTTTTGTTTTTCAGTGAATAAAACTAGGTCCTAGAAGGCATGACTCTCTCTGTCACTTTCAAATGAGAGCCCTGATCCTGCAGGAGCTCTGTGCAGGCTGATCCAAGAACCACTGCAGTGTCCTTCAGTGTCTTGGGTTCTGATTTCAGGTCAGAAATTCCTAGTAAAAAGGACAAAAATCTTTCCCCTCCACTTTTTGTGTGTGTGTGTGAACAGAGTATCAGAATTATGAAGCTTCATAGTTCCTACAAGAAACTGCTGCAGTGAAAGCCTTTTGGCTTTTGATAAAGATGAGACTGCTGATTTTTTTCCAGAGTAAGTTGTCTCCTAGGTATTATTGGGAATTTGAGTTCAGTAGGAGGAAGAAGAAGTTTGATTAGCAACCCCTGCCCTCTGATGGCTCAGATGTCAGCCCTATTGTCACTGTCATCTTCCTGGCTTTCCTATGCTATCTGCCAGCTAGCAAAGCTGGAGAGGTCAAAGTGCAAGCAAGCCAAAAACCCAGGACAGAATGAAAGAAGGTGTCTCCAACCTTTCTTCATAAAAACCATAAGAAACAAATGAGATGCTTTTTTTTTTTCTCCTCTTTAACAAAGTTTTCAGAGGCATATACGAACAGGAATGATTGCTACAGATATTTGAGCAGACACAGAATTAATTGCTAGAAAACTGCTCTGTACGCAGGGTCTGAGGAGGAGTTTCTCAGCAGGGCAATGCAAGCATTGTGCAGAATGCTGCAGAGAGGAGGAAGATACCAATTAGAGTAATAGAAAGAGCAGGGCTGGGAGCACAGAGATAAGCATCTGGAAGGCTCCCTGGGGCAATTGCATTTGAAGACTTAAAAATAGGAAGGATGAATTTAACTGGGATCCTGAAATGGAACTGAAACTAGTAGAGTTATTTGCAGGTGGAATCATATAATTGCACTTCTGCCTGTTATCAGGGTAGTTTACATTTGGAGGAGTTTAAGAAGCTGGACTTTTAAAGAACGTAGAAGGAGAAGCAACAATAGAGTGTGGGAGGCAAGATGAGAGCATGAATTAACATTTCCGCAGGGGTGAAGTCAAAGCCAAATGTGGCATCTGACTGCCTTTATTTGTTCTCAATATTTAGCAATGAATATTAATTATATTTAATACAAGCTGTTTTGTTATTTGAATATGAAACTTACTTAAACATTCCGCTGGTGCTAACATCCCAGCTGAAAGCAGGCTGTCATTATTTCAGCATGCCTTGCTTTCTAGGCAACCCCTCCTATGTCCACTGTAGTGGAAGTGAAGTGGCTTTTCACGCAGAGTACATTTTGGCTGAGCTTGTTTTTTAGCAAGAATAAACCATTTAATTCTTTTGAAAAAACTGGGGGAAGAATGTATTGTGGGCAGTTTTAGATATATTGTATTTGAAATGCTTCTGATGCATGGTGCGATCGATAGCAGTAGAGCATGGAGAGGAAAGAGAATTATCAGTTTAATTTTTCAGATATGCTATGCTTGTAAAACTCTTGAATTGATAATTTTTAAAAACAGCCTCTGGTCAGAATTTACTTCTTGGTCTGGGATCCTTAGTATAAGCAATTTTCAATAACTTTTGTTTTGATTCTTGATGTCTGCAGTTGCTGCATTAAGCAGAAAGCAGGATTCCTGTGGTCACCACTTACCCTTTCTACCAAGAATATGTGTTTGTATATTTAATATCCCCCATGATTTCTTCCTGACTGTACCTGGCATAGGAAGTCCTTGCAGAATCATCACTGCTTTGCCAATGTTGAAGGCTGTTGCCTGGAGCAATATGATGCATGTAGGAACCTGCCTTGACACTTGATTCCTCTGGGTTCTCTGGGGGCTGCCCCAGTGTTTCGGCAGCCTGCTGTTGTTGGTACTCGTTATACTTCTTGCCTCAATGCTCAAAGTGCCTTGATACTTTCAATAAGTTTTTCTTTAATAGCTTAACATACCATATCTTCTACAGAAGTGTTAATATGGTGCTTCTACAAGCTCAGTGGGATGGCTTTTTCATATCTCCATCCATAGGCCAAATAAACTGTCACCATCAAACTGGAGGATTCTGCCAAGAGTTGGCTCATGGACTCATCTGAATGCTTCTGTCATGGCAGGGGAGAGGGATTCTTCTTTATTGATAGGATTTCATGCTTCTGAGTAGCTTCAAGGAAATAAGTCCCAGAGGTCCTGCAGAGCAGACGCTGAAGGAGCAAAAGCCATCTTTCAACACAGACCAAGCCCCAAGAGGTTGTCAGGAACTTTCTAACAAAGGCAAATCTTTTACCTCTGGCCTCAGATCAGAACACGCAGAAGATTTTGAGTGATGTTCAGCTGCTTTTCAAATCTGGGAAGACCTGCAGCTGCAAGTGAAGAAGGACTGACACTCTTATTTGATGATTCTCTGGTGAGTTAGTCTGTCAGAAGCCAAAGCTTAAGGCATTGACCTTCCCCAATACACGTGGGAAGCAGTATATCCAAGCAGTCAGGCTCCTTGATGTAAAAATGCCAGCAAGTCTCACCTAAACTGAATTACTCCAAGGCAGACTTAAGATTTTGTTACAAGTTCATATGGCAATGGGTATTTTTGAAACCTCCTACAAAAAGCTCTGTTCTGGAGTCTTTACGGGGTCTGCCATTGCTGACTTCCTTGGAACCACTTATTGTCTGGCTTCTTAAATACTTTCTTGGTGACATCGAGTGAATTTCATGCATCAGTCACTTACCTGTCTTAGATTTTATGTGGTAGAGTGCTGCAGGGAACTCATCTGAGAATCACTGCAAAGAGGAGACTTGAGCTACTTTGCCATTTGCACCCTACATTTTATAATGAAGCACTGTTCTAAAGTTTTGATAGAAACCAATTGTAAAGTGCTACTTGAGCCAACTCATTCCCTGGAAAGGTCTATCGAACTTATTGTCTCACTTGGTATCAACACAACAGGCAACTCTGTTACTGATACCTTGTCTAACAGCTGAGCTACTCCAGTACATTTTGTTTTTATAACCTATCCAGCCTGAAGTTTTAAATTATGTCAAACTGCATTTGATCTGAACAAAGCAGCCTTCGCCTTTGCTATTTGTCTCGAGGATATTTCCATCAGACAACTGCAAGTTCTCCATGCATTTACAAAACCATTATGATTTAGATTTGGTCTACAGCAAGAAATCCTATTTTAGTCATCCTGTGCTGTGGAAATTGTTTCTAATATTACAGGAATCAAGCTGTTCAACCCAGTAGAAAGTTCATCTGTTGCAGGTTAACATTCCTTAGCTCTGAGTTTCTTTTGCTGTAGTCTTGCATGCATCTTTCCGAGTAAGCAATGCTGTGCTGGAGATCGCTCAGAGTTGCCTTACCTTTTGTTTTAAGTATGACTTGGCTTCCATATCCATCCCTTTCTCCTACCAATTCCATCCTTACATGGCTTTTCTCATTCTTGCAGCTTCTTTTTTCTCAGCTCCTGATGCTCCTGGGGTAAGGATCCTGACATCTGGAGAGGGCCAGCCACGCACTAAACTGACTTCTCTGAAGGGACTGCTCACCTCTGTCCTATTGTTGGACTCTCTGATAAGATATTGATTTTGTAACTTCTGTATTGTTCTGTCCGACTTTCCTCCCATTCCCATCTTCTTTTATTTTTTGCCCTCCTTGTCTGATTTACTTCTCTGGTAAAACGTTAACCCCTGCTCAAACTGGGAGTCGCATGGAGCAGCTGATCCAGTTGTGGGGACCACCAGTTTGTGCTTGGAACTAGTACCAAGCCTCTGCTGCAGGGACACAAACCTCTAGGTTATAAAGGCTTGTGTTTATCTTATTCTGAGTAGGCAAGACACAGAACTGAGAATCTTGACTGAAATTAAAATCTGAATGTTTTCTTCAAAAGCAAAATTATAGGTCAGTAACTTTAATTTTTTTTTTTTTAGGCAGTAGATATTTCATAGTCAATACTGTTTGGGATGTTGCTAGTGTAGTATAAGATCTCATTAGGCATTTACAGCATTAAATTGTATCCAAAGCTAGAGAACAAACCTAGACAAAACCATGTGTATGTTAATGCCAAAAGGGATTATTCTACAAATATTCTGGATCTACACAGCTACAAAGAGCCATTATTTGTTCTGGGAATTTGAGTAAATGTAAGGGAAGAGAGAGAAGATTTTTCAAAAACTTTAGGCTGAGTATGTGAAAAATGTCTTATTAGTGCTACTTACTAAATCATGGACGTATCTTTCAAGGAAAAAGGTGGAAGTCTGTCCCTTAAGGGGTTTAAAATAGCAGGAAGCAATCCTGCACGGGCAGATAGCATGGATTAAAGTACTGGTTACACAGACACTTAGGACTTGAGGAAGACAATGACTGCCACAGCCAGCACAGCTGCCACTGGAAGAGGGTGAGTCACTAAACCCTCAGGCTCACGCACAGGTTTTCAGTGGGGATATTCCTGTGCATGACTTTACACATACACATCTGCAGAGCTGCAAATCTAATGCAATGGATTTCTTCCTCTCTAAATCCTGTAATTGGAGAGCTGAAAATTATTTATAGTAGAGGAAGTGTTGTTTAAACATGATGTCCAAATAGGTTGCTTTTAGGGATACTTCCAATGTGTTACTGATCATCTCTCAATACAACAGCTGGGTACTAGTTTCAAGGAAGTAGGAAACTTTTTCCAGGGCAATGTCCTCATTACCTGTGTTCCTGAACAATAATGTATACCAGTGCCACACAGTCCCAGAAATACTACGTTGCGATTGTCAGTATGCTTAAAAATGTCACTACTGTTAGTGACCTTTCCCATCCTCTTGCTTGGTGTCACTGCCCACGAAAGCCAGGACAGCTTTCTGTGAATTAGCCCTGGGACTGCTGCAGTTCTGCATGAAGTCCAACCCAGGCCAGAGGTATTTTCCTTCAGTACACTGAGCTGACAGCACTGGCAATCTAGGGCCTGATTCCCCCGAGGATCAGATGTCTGTGCCTTGCAGAGGAGTAAGGCTGAAGGCAGTGTAACCTCAGACTGTGGATTTTATGCTTCAGTCCCAAGTGTCCCGGAGCTTAGTTAAGCACCAGATAGTGTCAGTGATGGAGAGGTGCCGGGCTATGTGACAGGTACTACCGGCCAGGTAGATTGTTGGTCTGATTTTGCTATAGAGAGCTTGGACATGCCAATAAGGTATTTTTGAACCCTGCCGGGTGAAAGCTCGAGGACTGGCTATCTAGAAATTCATGGGACATCCTCAGTCCTCTTCTGCCCCAATGGAGGAGACAGAAAAGTGAAGTAGTTAACTTATATAGACAGCAGCAGGACAGCAGGGAGGAGTGGGAGCCCAGGCTTACCCCTGCCTGCAGAGAAAGGAATTGCCAAGGGCAGGTGGAAGTCCTGGCAGGGAGGGGTAAAATGGCACAGACTGGGGGTCCTGAGAGCAGGGAAGCCCAGGCAGCTACCTGGATCCTTTGCCAGGGTGCAGCTCTGGAGAGGGATACAGTCGTTCGTGGTGTACGTCACAGTGCAGTACGGCACTGCACACCAGCCACGGTTTGCTGCCTGATGGTCTGAAGCACTGCAAGGAAGCTGCTGTTTTATGGGGAGATGTGCAAACACATTCTCCCCGTGCAATACCTACACTCCCACGCTCACCCGCTCTTGTTTCTTTGTCACACACAACTCAGGTTCATTACTTCTCCTTCCCCATTTTTTTGAAAAAATCACTGTTTTAGGGAAAAAAAAGCCATTTAATAATTGTCAGGAAGTCCAGAACTGTTTAAAGCTTAATTATTCCGAGCACTTTGAAAATTTCCACCAGAAAAACATCACACAAGGAAACCAGAGGGAGCCTGGACTGGTTCAGGAATAATTTCTGGGGATATGAGATTTCAAGGAAGAGGAACAGCAGTAACCTGCATGAAGGAAGGAGGCCTATTGGTCCTCCTGTTGTTGTTCTTCTTGTTCTTCTGGCTCCATCAGCTCTCTGCCGGTCCCTGCCCAGAGGAGCTTCCTCATTCTTTCCCTGTTATGTTTGAATCCACCTCTCTCCATTTCCAAAAGACAGAACGTGAAGCGGATCAATTAATTAAATAATGAATCTGGTGTTTTCTAATGCCTAAAAAATACTCCCAGAGCCCCTGGCAGTCCCCAGGGTGGAGATCACTCCAGGAACACCAGCCTGCACCAGAGGGGAGCCGGAGACGCCCAGGTCCGCGGCAGTCTCCTCTCTTTTTTTCTCAAGACTAAGAGAATTAAGTCTTTTTGCAAATCTTTATGTAGTAAATCTTATTTTTGTTTGTTTTCCTAGATTGATGATTTGTGATTCTTCCTGCTTTATTTATGGAGAGATTATTTGGCCACATGATTAACTAACACAACAACCAATTACACGCATATTGTACTAATTGGGAGTTTGTGTACAGAAAAATTACCATAGAAATTATATGGAATAGGCTCATCTCAGTGAAACAGAGACAGACAGAGGGAGACCAGCTATTAGAGCAGGAAGAGTATAGACCATGTCTTCCCATGTAGATCTGTCATCTTGCTTTGCATTAGCAGACGCAGAGATTCTTTTTCAAAAAACACATTTGGTGACATTTTAAAAAATCTGTAGTTTACTAGATGCTCACATATGGCATTTCTTATATCAAACAATGACACGAATAAACTCCTTGTGGCCTGCGTTTTTTGCTAAATGCTTTTCCTATGCAAAAGACACTTGAATAGGGATGTTACAAACAGAAGACGTTGGTGTGATGTTTTGTGGCCAGCAGCCTGCTGTTGCCTTCCCTGCTTGGGGGAGTTTCTGAACCCTTACGCTGAAAAAAAAAAAAAACGTTTAGCTGTTGCAGAGGTCCTGCAGGAACTGCTCCCAAGAAATAAGAGGCTTCAAATACCAATGGCTTACCTGTTAGAAAATCTGAATCTTTCCTTGAAGGACTGGGTAGCCTTAACGGTTGAATTCAGGAAGCAAAAAAACAGGTTAAGTAAGTGAAAGAGGCACAAAAGGATAAAAGTAACCTGTAGGTAATCTCAGTTTGTCCCAGAGGAGTTTTGCAACAGAAAGGCAAAACAGTTCTGCAATTTATTTGGAATTCAGAATTCACAAATTCAGACTACTTACTCCCAAAATAATTTGCTGTAAAGTTTATCACCATCCTAGCACATCAATGGTGAGCTGGAAGAAATGCCAGCTAATTCAAGAATGGGGGAACTGGGCAGCAAGGTGAAGAAAATGCATATTTTTTGATTTGTATGCCACTCTAATAGAAAAGGTAGTCACCAAAGTAACTATTCTAAGTCTGATTTTTCTTTAGGTATTTAAAAGGACTTCCTGAAACTTTACACTGTTGAACACCATCCAGGACAATACATCTGTACAGCTACACTGTTACTGTCAACAATGTTAAGAGAGAGAAGGAAAGGCAGTTATTATGGTCACCAAAAATATAAATACAAAATTAAGATTAAAGGAAGATACCAACAACTGATAAAAGGAACCAAAAAGATTACTTGAGCGTATCCTTTGAATGTCCCGGTCTTTCACAGAGAGTGAAGCCGGGAGCAGCTCCCCAGGCAGGGGCACCCATCAGCTCATGCGCCAACAGCAGCTCATCCTGCGGGGAGAGCACAGGACAACACTGGGCGAACGTCGTCCCCCTCCCAGGGACCTATAGGATAGTCCGATAACAAAATTACAAAGATGACATAGTTAACATGCTATAGGCTTCGCAAGCTGAATCCTCAACTGCTGTAAAACTAACAGTTCGATGCAGTCAATACATGTACGTCAGCTCAGTCCGCCGGAGGATTCGGGGCTATTGCGCACCGCGGAGTGTGCATCCTGCAAATCTCAGTGACACCACGTTCCCGGAGAGGCACAATAAAGGGGAAAACAATGTGCCATAAACCCTGGCCGTATTAGGCCAGCAGCATCAGGTGACTTTCCACGTCGCCTTTATGACGGCCATAAACCAGGCCTGCATCCCCCGTCAGCGCCCGCGGCTGGAAGAAACACGGACATCTTCCTGCAAAGCTAGTCCTGGGCACTCGCATTTTCAGTGTGTTTTACAGACTCGCCAATGATCTGTTCACTGAGAGCTGTGCTAGAGCTGGTGGAGCCCTAGCCGTGCGGGTGTCACTGTGGGATTTGAGGACGGGGCTCCCCACGTGTGCAGTGCCAGGGGTGAGCCGGGATCACCGGGGCGGGGAGGGCTGTCTGCCTTCTCCTGCCACCGCGCTCGCTCTGCACAGCTGCAGAAGGGCCACGGGATGTCCGTTAGGAAAAAGATTGCCGGTTAGCTTATAAAAGCAAAGCTGATCCTCAAGTTAGACACGTGACGTTACTTGTGATTGCCTGGGACAAAGCTCAGGTGTGCCAACCTGCTTTTAACAGCGAGAAGTGCCCTCTGCGTTGGTCCTCGGTGTGTCTGGTTTGGGGTCAGGCTTTGCACTACACATTTTTCATTTTTCACAGAAGACGCAAGATTAGCTCCCAGATGAATAAATCCAGAGTGCTCCAGGCGTCACTCTAACAGAGTGCTGTACAGGGGAGAAACACAGCACAACTGCCCAAGTATAAAAGCTGCAAGAAGAGCACAACTGTGCTATCAGACATCAGAGAATCTGCACTGGAGAATGCGCAGAAACCAAATCTCATCATTTCTGCTATTCATAGAATATTGTTTATAAGCAACATTTCTTCCTTTTGTCAGATCCTTAGCCCCAGTTGACAATATTTAACAGGATTCTTGTCTGTCTTTCCTTATTTCTCAATGGGTTGGCGTGCTGAGAGAGCAAAGGAAGCAGCAGCCTCTGTTCCCTCCTCCTCCCCTGGGGATCTCTCCCTCCCCAAATTGCAGGCAGATTGAGATGTCTGGAATCCAGAGAAGTGGGAAAACAAACAACTCTCTCACAGTCCCAATTCCACTTTTTGCCCCATCTTTGTGACCAGCTCGGCTGGCTGCAAGTTCGTAGGCAATGAGCTGTTGCACTGCTGGGCTCGGATGCACAGGGCCATCGCTTCAGCATGCCACCCTGAATTTTGTCCCTGTGCTGGGACAAAGGGACACGTGCTTCTACATGCTCATTCTGGCCCATGTGAGGGAGGTTAGACTTCCGAAAAACTGTTTTATTTTTTTTTTCTTCTATTCTACAGGCTGCAACATAGTGGATTAAACTTCTAGAAAAAAAGGCTGTGTGCTTTTTTTTGCAGCTTCCAATGGTTCAGATCAGGTGAGCAATGAAAGGGCAAGGCAGAGGCATGCCTTTTCATTGCTGCTTTAAACAATCAAACTCAGACTTTGCACCATGTAGAAGGCTGCGTTAGAAACAAGCACGGCTGCTATCATATTACCATCCTGAGGCTGATTTATATAAACTGCCTCCTGAGCTCTGATTAGGCTCAAAAAACTCCACGTGCTGCATAGGCAGACCAGATTGCTGGAATAAAATTTTCAGTAACACCTCTAATTATTCAGTTGCCTACTAGTGGTAAATTTCTGGTTCCGGAAAGTTGCATGCAGTTTCTTAAATGTTTTAGGAGGAATGTAAAGCAAGCAGGGATGGACTGCTTTTTGTCTTGGAAGAGGTTATATCTCTGTTCTATACATGTGTATTCAGGAGCAGTGACTTTGGTAAATTGCTAGAGGGACAAATAAATGTATTGTAATGTTAAGGAAGTGTGCAAGAAGCTGCATCAGGTCTTTTTAATTTATGCCATGGAAGGAATATTTACAGCTAGTGAAATCCAAAGAATTTCCAGGAATACTTCTGAGGTCATGATCAGGGCTACTTTAAATGAACATGCATGGTTCATACTTCACTGTAAAAAGCCCTTCTATCCAAGTACACAATGAAAAGAGCACCATTTCTTCCACTCAACAATTCAGAAATCACACAAGCCCTTGATTACAGACTTGTCTTATTCTCCCATGATATAAACCCCTCCTACTCAAAAGATTTTTGAGGCAAAGGCTCCCTCCCTGTTTATGTGAAGAGCCAGACATATCTATGGCTGAGAATCTGTTAACTCATGCCTTTTCAAATGGCAGTGCTGCGAGGCTGGGACCCAAGAATTAAAAACTGCAACGGAGGCTTAGCTGCTTAGAAAAATGCTGCAAGCAATTAGGAAACATCTGCCCAAAACTAAACTGCAAAAGGTGCAAATTAGTGCCACTGTTCAAGCCCTGCATTACTAGAAAAGTGGTACAAATGTGCTAACCTTTATCAGGCAGAAATCCCTGCTGTCCTGGATTCCCATGCAATTGAAAGCAGAGTCATCTGCAACAATGGGAGCTTTATTTATCCTGCGCACTTGCTGCCAAAGCAGTCCTGGGACTTCCATGAGACTGCTATGAATATGTTTGGAGCGGGATGAATCTGGCAGAGCGCTGCGAAACTGCTGCATCACCAGTCTCAGGTCTGGCGGCTGGCTGCACTGACGGGCGATTTTTGTGCAGGGCTGCCAAGGAAATTTTAAAGCTTTTAGGAGTCTGAGATGGCACTGTCCAACCTGCCCGCCCCATTAGAAACTCATGATTGCTCTACCCTCTAGAGGCAGTGGAGAGGATATGATTGCTGCTGTTATGACAGCTGATGGAGATTCAGAGTAGGGACTGCAGTCTGGCTCCAGCCCTGCATCCCACACATACTCACAGCTCCCACTCTGACAGGGGGAATTTTGAGGAGCAATGAATAAAGAGATGAGTCAAGAGGAAAATGGGAATTGTTTTCCATTGTCCTCCGGATGGCTCCCTGGACCCTGTTAGGAGATTGTCTGTTCTTTTCTTCATTCAAGGCAGAAGTAGGCGCATACCTGAGGAACAATAACTTAAGTCTTGCCTTTGTCAGGGCCATTCAGGACTTTCAGATGTGCTGCACTGCACGGTGCCTGTCAGCTGCAGCCAGGTAGAAATCTGTGGCCTTCTGAGTGTCCTACTGAACTGGTCGTAATCTTGTTAGTCTCCCTAATATGACCTACTTCTTCCCAGGACTAAGAGTCAACCTCCTTTCATATGAGACAATAATGAAACTAAATCTGCTTTCCAGCCTGTAGGACTCCTGAAAGAAGAGCCACTCACTGACAAGTCTGGACTTGATACATGAGAGGCAGCAGGACTGATAAGTTCCCACTGGAGGGTCAGCAGGTTAGAAGCCTTTTCACTGGACATTATTACTAAGCTTGTAGGGCTTAAGGAGGGAGAATTTGAGGGCATCAAATTGACAACGTATCTAGAAAGCGACTTAAACACTCTACGTCCTACAAGAGCTTGGGATCCTTATGAGATCTGTGAAAACACTCTGTGCTTCACAGCCAGGAAAAGCTCTGGGTCTTTCTTGTAGGGAGAATTTTCAAATCTTCACTGAAAAGAAAATGCCAGTGAGAATTTTAAGGAGAATAACCTTTCCTGTTTCGTGAATGTGCCTTTTTGTTTATGCAATCTTCCTGGCTCTTCACAACATGGACCCTCCAGACATGAGGGCTGAACCAAAGCTCAGACTAGGTCAGGATTGCTTTTGGTGAACGTAACTTAAAAACAGCAAAACAACACAGAAGGTACTTTTAGAGGTGATGCTGACCTTATTTCTTAATGGACTGAAAAGAAGTAGGCAAGAAGCAAATATAAGATAAGAGGAAATGATGTATTAACTGCCTCCTAGAACTCTTTCCAAAGTGAAGGTGAGAACCTTCTTGACCACCAGCTTCCAGGCATTCCTGGTTCTGCTCTTGGGCAAACATAAATGATCCCTCATGGAACAGTCACTCAATTCTACCGTTTGAATTGGATTAATTACAGGATTCTGGGGGCATATTTCTTAACATATGACCCTTCATGTGAGAGTAACACACTCAGAAACTCTGGTATGCCAGAGCAGATGCGGACGCCAGATACACACGCCAAACCTGAGAACCAGTCTCAAATACATTACCTTCTTCCTTAAGAAAATGGCTTCTATTCTGCTACCAAGATAAAAGTTGTACTTTTTTTAAAAGATGCATATCAAAGTGAGGGGATGTTGGTGAATGTTTCCCAGCAGGAGTCATTCCAGGCTGTTATAAGTATTGGTTTGCAGAGGCCCAGGCAAAAGAAACTTGTCATAGATCCAGAATTAGAGCCCGGTGTAAAGCCCAGAGTATTGCCATGGCAAGCCCCTAACGTGCTAAATGTTGCAAACTTCTAAGCAATGCATGTAGCTGTAGCCAAAGTTTCTGTGCAACTTTCAGTTGGTATTTCTATCTTGAGATATATTGCAGGAAGGACATGATCACAGCTTGCAAGAGCAGCACTGTGGGGTATGCAGTGCACGCAAAACCATGTAAGAGAGGGATTCTCCCTGGTTGCCAGATGCCTGAGACAATCTGTGTCATCCTGATACTAAGAGCAATAAAGTCATAAGCCAATGGAAAGCAAAACCTGTAGCTTGACAGCAGCTCAAAAAACATTTGTCAGTTCCCAAAATGTTAATTTCCCCCTACCATTGTCACCTCCAGTTTGCCTAATATAATTTGTTTTTCATTTTGGTTTAAACCTCCATTAGCTCTGGCATAGTGTCAAACTGTGAGTGCCTTAGAAAACAACTTGCTTGCCTCTTGCCTCAACTCCTAAATCCCAAAGAGTAAGACATCTTTCATGGGGAAGAGCAAAATTACTGCTCTGTTTTACTAAGAGAATGTAAGGATCTACAGTGCTCTAGGGAAAAGGTAAGAAGCAAAGCTCAGCAGTGGAGGCGGGTTGAAGGCCATGGGAGGGCTCTGTACCAAGGACACCAACTGTCATCTCCTCTCCGTTGTTTTAGCCATATTGCTCTCTAAGTGTGTACTGCAGTCTCTGTCCCGGGAAGCTCACAGTTCACTGTAGTTGTGGTACAATACTCAAATATTAAGGTGGTTGTTTGACAGTGATAACATGGATCAGTGTTGAAGGCTCTCAGTGGAGAAACGGATATTTGGAGTACAGTGGTAGGAAAGAGAAAAAGTCATGAATGTTGAAGTAGAAATGTCACTATTAGTATATCAAAGGATATTAAAAATCTGTTATTATGAAAATGTGATAAAATAATGTAATTATCATTGAGCAAAGTAACACAAGGACCTACTTGAAATCTCTCTCCAGTCCTCCCAAATTCAGAAGTATCAGATGAGTAATTTTATTTCCCTGTCACAGCTCATTATGAAAGGACATGGCATGCTCTGCATCCTCTCTGTTCCTACAATTGGTATTTAGCTCATGATGTTCTGTATGTGAAAGTATCCTCTTCTTTGATCTACATCAGAACTCCCCAAATAAAGATGCTGTAATTTCACTGGGTATTATCTCCAGAGAAGGCAGGAATAGGAACAAAAGGTCAATTTAGGGTGCATTGACAGAGCTGGGTGCTGAGCTGTGTCTGAGGAATACTCCAGACAAGAGCAACACACAGTTTCAATGCCGTGTTTCAGCTCTCTCTGCTCTGTATGGTGACTAATATTACATTGATTCTGTGGAATAGCGTAAAGTATCAGATTAAAATAGTCTTTCAAGTACAATTTGCTACCAATCAAGTTACAAGTAGGGTGAAAAGCTTTAAAGAAACATTGACTCATCAATGGATTTTGCTCAGAACTTTTCTTAATATCAAAAACTGCACCAAGTCTCCCCAAATATTTAATAATATGCCCAAATTTAACAAAGAATATAAGCCAGAGATGCAGGCTCCACCCTGGCAGGATTTTTTGTGCAAGTGCATATCATCACTACCCAGCATCCAGACACGGATCTGGACCTGCAGTGCCAGTGCTGGTGCTCCCATCCCACTCTGAACAACGTGAGGCCGTGCAGCGCCTCAGACGATGCTGTCAGGGACCACGGTGTGAGATGAGCATGATGACTCACTCCCTTGGTCTGTCAAAGAAGGGCGTAAATATTATACAGCTTGCCTTGATTCTAAAAGAAAAAAAAAGAAGAGTTTTTAGAGCTTCTGAACACAGTACACGGTAGAGCCACAGACAGGCTGCATTACATTTCTGTGAACTGGCAGTTTCTCTTTTTTTATGGGAGATATTTTTCATTCCTTTCACCAAGACAGGGCAGAGACGTCTTCCTGTCCGCCTCCCATTCTGCCTCCCACAAAAATGTTTCACTAGAACTTTTCCAATGGTGCCAAAACCTGATATAGCACTTAAGCTATGGCACTATCAAAATATGAATCAGTCACAAAACGCCTCAGTCCTGGTGAAGTGACACAGGTTAAAAATCTGTCTGGGGAATTCCTGATGGATTTGCTCGAGAGCCTCAGACTCCCAAACTCTTGCTGTTATGCATAAAACAAAGAACATTTTTATTTGTGGAACGTATCAACTTGCTTAAAACAATACAAGCAAATGGAAACACAGCCCTGCCTCTTTTTTTAGTAAGTTTTCAAACCAGCATGGTCTAACCATTCATCCAAGATAATTCAGAGGAATCTGACGCTCGTTGCCTTGGCAGGAGGATGGAGGACTGAATTAAATGGGAAAGCCAGCTCTTGACAGCAGAGAAGTTCCTTTCCTAGGTGGTATCAGACATACAGGTTCACATCCTCAGCTGTTGAAAGAGAGGTTTATACCACAGCAGGAACCATCTCTTTCTTTCTCAGGTTGACTCTGATAGGGAAGGTGAAATGAGAAAACAGTAAGGAGGAACAAAGATACTAAAAAGTTTAATATTTATAGCACTGACCTATGACCAGTTTGGGCAAATAAACTCCTGTCATCAAATGGCTTGTTATCTGGAGGACCCATGTCCCAAGGAAAGGCCACAGGCATCAGAGGCTGGTGTTGTCTGTAAGCAGGAGGCACAGCATGACACCTGAGAAAGCTGAGCACCCCTAAACCATGGCCCTTAGCCCCCTTCTCCTTCAGACTGCTAGGTGAGCACTCTTCTGATCACATGTAAGGCTCTCTTCCTCATTTACATCAAATAGCACTAGTGGCATTTGGTCCTTCAGGAAAGGGACAGGCAGAAGGAGTGGCAATGGCAGCGTAGTGGAGTCTCTGCCAGAGCCCGCGGGCAGTGAGCGTGAGCCATGGACCCGGCGTGCTGCCACCGCCACCGCCACATCGTGGGGTGAGACCGGCCGGTTGGGGAGGGTGAACAGCCTGAGCAGCACCGTTAGTCACCGCTGCCGTTAGTGGCAGATGTGTAGCTGAACTTCTTGTGCAACATCAAAGTCTCACTTGCAGTCTCTTCTCCAAAAGCTGGATGACCCAGTGGATAGAAGTCCTCAGGCCAGGGACCCTTACCGTTATTCACCTCCTCCTCAGTAAAGAACTGATTGATTTCCATCTGGTGACTTAAGGAGCAGTTTACTGTTCTCAGATTGCCTCAGGTGGTGTATTTTGACTATTTATAGCTTCACAAAGGAGAAATAAATACAGGTAGGTGACATGAGAAAGTGCCCTGAACCAAGCCAAATGCTTTAGAGATAGCAGTTTTATCATACCTATTCCAGAAGATGCTTTAATATTGGAGAAAATGGTAGAACAGAAGTGAGAAGAAATGAAAATGTTAGTATCTTTATGGATGAAATGTAAACCACGACACCAGGGCAGTTCAATCCTGAAAAATAAAACCCAACCCCCTAACTGGTTTCTATTAGTCTCAATAGTTAAAAACTGATGACGGTCGGTAAATTTTACCTCTAGACAGAATAAAGCATGCCCCAGCTGCACTGCATAGTTTATTTTCCTGTCTGTGTGTGCAGGACAATTATGTCAGTATGTAACTAGAGATAAAAAAGCGGTGAGTGAGATGCCAGTGATGAGATCAGTTTGGCAGCCCTGAAGAGAGAGAGATCGACTTGCCACATGGTCTGAGGCCAGGCCTGGGACTAGGGTCAAGAAACTGCTGCTCTCCCTGGACTGCTGCATGACCCTGAGGAGAACGTTTAACTTTTCTTTGTCCCATTTTCCATGTGGTGCAAATTAAAGATGATTGTTTAGATGAACATCACCTCTCTGCAGAGAACCTATGAAAAACCCAGGCAATATCTGAATCATTTAAAGGTTCTTTACAAAATGCACTGTAGCAAAGTTTACAGAGCAGCCCAAAGCCTGGAAGACTTACAGAAAGAGTTTAAAGGGATTGTTTATGAATTAGCTAAGCATTGATTAATGGACAGCGTAGAGGCAGCCAGGAGGCACGTCTACTGTTTTTATATTGTAGAAGTGCAGAAACATCATGAACAATAATCCGAATAATAATAAGAAAGAAACCATCAGGAGGCCATCCAGCAGCTCCACCAGCCATTGCCATGCTTGCTGTTCCCCACATCCGCCTTCAACATGACATTTTTGAGACTTCTCAGAAGCTAGTGACGGCTGCTAGGCTGAGAGCAGCAACCTGGAGCTGATGGGTGAGGAAGAGGAGGGAAAGGGCCATGGTGAAGGCATCACCAGCTGTTGACACAATGATTGGGATGAGTCTAAGCTGTACAGAAGCACAATGGAAGCAGGGATTAAGTTGGGGAGAGAGTTATGGGAAGAAAAGGGGTTTGTAGAAGAGGATAAGGTGGGGGAAAGGGGGACTGCAGGTGGGGAGAGAAGCCAAGAAGGGTCAGAGAGCGGGGTCAGGGTTGGGAGAGGCTCTCCCTAGATGTCAAGGCTCTCCCTAGACGTCAAGGACAATGGAGACCTGTTCAGCCGTGCCTTGGAGGTGACAGGACCTCCTCAGTGAGAGCTGAGCATGGCTGGGATGCTCCCTCCAGGACTAAAGTGAACATTAAACATTTCATCTGGCCAGCACCTGGAAAATCGGTCTGAATCCAAACCCCTGCATACTGCTGGAAATGTGCCCCCAAATGCCAGGTGAGGACCTTCAGTCATTTCTTAGAGCCACAGATGAGAGGCTGTTTTCAAAGTGCGGGTGGTCTCGTGGTCAGTGACACCAAAAGGAGGGGACAGAGGAAGGCGTTCACCGTGCCACGATGTGAGCAGAACTGCATGAACAGAACTGCGCCGACAGGCGAGGCAGCATGCTCAGCCACGCAGCTGAACGGGGAGAGAACAGGGGCATTGTTAAAAACCATCCCTTTGTGGGACATTCCTGTGTGTTTACTTCTCCACAACACTTTTAAAGGCCATTCATGTAATGCTGGAACAAGAATGGGAAATGCCTTGTCTCAGACTTCCTGTTGTCAAAGCAAAAAATAATCCAATATCCTCTCGCGCGGGTGTTGGCGTGGGCCCAAAATGCACTTTGTGATGGTGTGGGGGCCTTCAGACGGCTCTCACCGGGGCAGGGCACTGCTGCCGCCGATGGGCACCGCGCTGTCCCTTCCGGGTCACAATTTATTTGTAATTCAGATAGTCAGAGGGATGGAGAGAGGAAGGGGCGGGTGCTGCCCTGGGTTGAAGTCCAACGAGCATTGTTTTCTCATTATGAGCATTGTCTTGCCATCACGGGTAATTATAATCTTACATCTCTATTCATTTAAAAAAAAAAACTGCACAAAGACACTGAAGCCAGAGACTTCTTGCTGACAACCAGGAGATGTCTGTTGTTCTCCCTGACTGCGTATTTTATCTTATGGGGATTGCTGTGGAAATGCCAGATATTAAAACCTCATTATACTTCTGTTTGCAAAACAGATCTTAGTCACTCGCCATCCTAGACAGTTACACTGGCAGGCGAATTCTGGAAAAATGAACAGCCAAAATGGATGAAAAATCTTTTCTTTTGCCTTGTTGAAGCAGCAAAATCTGCATGTAAATTCACTTAGTCAGCCAAAATACCCTGCTAACACAGCCCTGTTCCCAGGGAGGCACTTTT
Organism: Syrrhaptes paradoxus; assembly: GCA_013400615.1. Lineage (NCBI taxonomy): Eukaryota > Metazoa > Chordata > Aves > Pterocliformes > Pteroclidae > Syrrhaptes > Syrrhaptes paradoxus. Next base: position 31,339 of record VZTO01013562.1, on the reverse strand, counting down.
CCAATTTTCTAGAGTGATGCTGCTCATGTCTCCTAACTATAGCTATAGTATAAAGTGAAATGTTTTCCTGTGACCTGGACCAGCATATAGAGCTTTGATATGAAGTAGGGAGATGCACTCCATCCTTACCCTCCGTTGCCTTTCCTGTATAAATCACCTGTGAAGTGCAAAGCTGCTGGTCCTGGATGGTTGACACTCAAGATTTAGTGCAAAAACATCTTGATATTAAGAACTAACAAGGCAACACTGACAATTTCTGATATCTTCCTGTCCAGAAAAAAATCTCATGGACTTAGGCTGGAGCTACTGAGTGATTCTCACTTCTAAAACTGGTAGTGTTAATGTAATAGGACTACCATGGATTTACTGCAAAAAAAAGTAGTGATTTCTAACAGAATTGTCTCAGTTTCATGGGGATCCTGGTCCTGGTGTTTCTCTTCTTGTGTGAGTCTGAGCTCCTTGGGGTGTCCACTGCCCCTCAGGGTCTCCATCACATCAATTGCAGGTCTCCTAATTGTCAGTCAGGTCTGTGCTTAAAGCAAAACCCCTCTCAAGACGTTCAGGAAATATTGCTTTTGTGGCAGTTATTTGACTAAATGACAAATTATTGGAACATCTACTTGCCTTGGAGAAGATTAATTTCTTTTGCTGTTTCCCAAGGGGAAGGGACACTGCGCTCATGCCACCCCCAAGTCCCACCCCGGCAGCAGGATTCTGCAATAAGTTACGTGCATCCAATACAGAGTCTGAAATACCTGACCCCCCCGCAGCTCTGTGAGATATAGCGGGTGCGAGTAAATGAGTGGGGGTAGTTTTGGTTTAGTGGCATTTACATGTTGTATTTTACAACCGATGATGGGATGACGCAAGGGACAGTGATGTAATTCTCCCAAGTAAGCTGGCTTCTTGCCTCGCCAGCCCAACAGTTCAGCACGGCAGTGACTTCCATGAATTCGGAGATTTATGAGAGGTCTCTGTGCCCCTTTACTGGCTGTAGTTTTCTAAAAATGCTTGATTCCATGTTTCATGTCTCAGCTCTCAGTAGCCAATAGATGTTTATTTACTTATTTTGTGAAATTTTGGTACTTGAGTGGAAAGTTGAGCGCAGGTTTGAGTGTTCCAAGCACAGAGCCAACATCTCGGTGACTGTTGAAGCCCTCAGCAGGAAGAACCTGGCAGAGCAGCCCCAGAGGGCACCTGTAGTGGTGCTGGACACAGATGTTGTCTGGGCTGATCTGAGACCCCCAGAGCTCTGCTCAAGGCGGTGATTTAACGGTGATCTGACCTAATGGCCGTGATTTCCAAAGCACTCAGCATTATTGTGCATACCTTTTCAATCCTCTTTCTTCCTTAAATACACAGAGCTGGGTTTTACATTTGTTCCCCCGCCTAATCCACAGTCCCTGGAGCTCCAGGAAACCAGCCGGTGTTTAAGGAGGAGGCTTGGCTGAGGGGTTGGAAGGACAAGAGGACACAGGCGGGAGGGCCGGGCTCAGCCCTCCTCTCCTCCCTGCCTTGGTTTGTCAGTCCAGGAAATGGCACTGACAGTAGTATCTGTCTTACATGAGTCTGTGAAGCTGCTTTAGCAAGGAAACTAGATGGCAAGTTATCTGAACTAAATGGATGTTTTTAGATGAAATATAAAATTTAATATGTGACAAGACTTTGTAATTTGTTTGAACCTAAAGGTATTGGAAGTGAGTGGGTTAAGTGTAATTGAAATGGATGCAATTTTAAAAAATTACATGGAACTGAAAGAGATTCTGTTCCCTCTAACAGATAAGTAGAGTGGGGGTTTATGTGAGAGATCAGCATTAAGGTCTGTGAAAATTATTCCCAGAAAGCATAACTCATCTGCTGGTTATCCCAGGAACATATGCTTTTGAAGCCTCTTCAATGGCATTAGTCATTCAGGATCAGAGTTTGCTTTTCTTCTTTCATTAGAAAGACAGTTGTAAAGCTGCACAACAAAAAAAACCAAACCTAATTCAAAGACATAAGCTGCTCCACTGGGATTTTGAATGTTACTCTACATAGGGAGGGAGGCACTAAGATCCTGAGCCAAGGATTATGCAGCATCCAAAGACAAACACTGGAGAGAAGTATTTCTGGTGAGTGCCCGTTGTTGAGACCTGTCACACTTCTTTAAAGCAAGAAGGACTTCGCCTGTTGTAACGAACCAGCCCTGTGCTCAGCCTCATCGGGGCTGCTCTTGCAGCTCCCAGGGCAGTTGGTGGGAGCGGAGCAGCCCACGGCGGCAGCGTCCCTGGGATGGACCCGATTCTCCACAGCCCGTCACGGTCTGCAATGCACCTGCCTCGCTGACACGCAATGTCTCTGGTGTAAAGGGATTTTCTGAGGTGCTGTGACTGTGAGGAAGTGGTTTTCATCAAAATGTTACAATACTTCTGGTATTTCAAACCTGCTCTGAATTAATGCTAGGCAGCAGCATTGGAGTACTCCCGTGTCACCACGAAGCACCTGGCATGAGGGATACAGCCACCCTGACACAGTTTGGCCCCCAGTGCCAGTCTGGTGTTCTCCTGCCCTTCACTGGGCAGGTTTGGGAGAGGACCAGCTCCCTCCTTCCCTCCAAAGAGGTGCAAACACCGGGCAGAGCCTTTCCCCAGACCCACGCCTGCCACAGCCACACGCCCCAGACCACCCCAGCTGAATCCTACCTGGAAGGCTTTAACTCCGCACCAGGTTTTTCCAAGTGAGATCAGTGATGCAGGAAGGGAGACCTCCTCAGAGCTGATGAACTCATCTTAAATTTGCAAAACCCGCTTTGATGTTAAACAGAGCCAAGCTTTGTAAGGGCCATCTCTGCTCCCACTTCTGGAGAGAAGAAACTTTCATTGTTTTGGCCACAGGCGATGGCACCAATACAAACATTTAGTGTGCACAATGACAAATGCTCTGTATCTTAGCACATTCATACTTCGAGAGTCACTAAGAGGGATTTAAACGCATCTGAGTGCTCAGCAGGAACAGGGAAGGACAGAAGGTTGTGTTTAAACCTTTGCAGTCTTGCCTTAACAAGAATTGCTGACAATTAGAAGAGTCAGCCTGCAAGGAGCCCAGTACCGGGTATTGTATGCAAGTCTCCTTTGCTATGTGAGGATTCTAGACAAGGAAATGTCACTTTATGTGCAACGAGTGGCTGTTGCCAGTCAGAGCAGGAGGCAGCGGGATGCTGCGCTCTGCCGTGCAGCACAAGGACATCAGTTTCAGGAACAAAGTAAGCCATGGTCCATCTTTGCGGAAGCTAAAAATAGTGTATGTTGGGATTTGCAGAGCTCAAACAGTAAATAAAAGTCCGAAGGGGAGCTCTTGTAAAGAAAAGGTGACATTCAGCGTGTCCCTGATGGGGAAGCCAGCGGGGGGAGGGCAGCTCTTGCCCCAAAGCCCGGGAGCAGGGATGGGTGGGGGATGTCTGCTTAACAGCCTGCATTCCTGGGCTCTGCCACCTCCCCTTATCTTCCGATCTTAATGGTAGCCACAGCCAACCATTTGTACCTGAAGTGGGCTGGCAGGCGAGAGGGGCCTTTCAGGTGTGCAAGTTCCTGCGGCGCTGCCAACTCTTCATTGCTCGATGAAGCATTTCACAATATTTTGCGTGCTTGGGTTTTTTTTATTTTTCTTAAAGCTCCACATGCTGGAATGTTGTCAATATGTGATAATTTCAGCCCAGATTTCACACATTTTTTTCTTCTAATTTCTGGCTTGCTCTTTCAGAGGAGGGGGAAGTGATTTGGGAAGCCCTGTGATTCTAGAGGCAGCTCTGGGACAGAAGCATCACAGACAGGGCTGGGGATTGCTCTCAGGGTGAGCTGCACCAGCCCAAAGAGCAACTCACCCAAAACCCTCCCTGGGAAGCTGAGGGATGGGGTGGACACAGACAAAGCAGCACAGTGCAGGGAAGCACAAGGGGGCCGGGCAGAGCTCTCCTGTGCACAGCGGGTTTCTCCTGAAAGGGCAGCTGGAGGCCTCCTCACCTTGTCCATGTTCACAGCCAGTATGATGGTAAGAGGAGTAATTTTAATTTTTCTTACAGCAGTGTTGCAACACCTGGAGAAAAGTATTTGGAAAACCTTTTGTATTTTGGCACCATCTCATAGAAGAGGCACTGCCAGTACATCTTTCAGCGTGAGGATCCAAACGAGTCAGAGACCCAATGTTAGAGGTGAAGAGAGGAGTGGAAGCTGCAGTTTGAAATAAGATGCAAAATAAATGTGGGCTAGAACCTGTGCTAGAGATTTGTTCACAACTGCAAGGGCCAGGTAATGCATGAGCTCTGCTCTTCTGCAACAACTGCGGTATCCGGACGGACATTTCCCTCTGCCTCCCAGGACACAGGCACTAATGATGCTAATCAAGCACTAATGTGCAGCGCATCCCAGTCTGTACCCCACACAAAAGCCGATGACCTTTTCTCATTAACAACCAGTAAGCAGGGGGCTAGATGGCCCTTCCAGTAACCTGGAGCAGGGGAGGCAGGAACTGATTTATATTTCAGGATTTCTCTCTAAAGTATTTCTCTAATTCACTTCTTACACAACGTGTGTATTATCTTTAACTCCAAAAGGCTTTTTTTTCATGGAAACAAACACTTAAACAGATTCTCAAAGTCAGGGTTACATTGGTATTTAATTATCTTTTAGGGCAAAATGGAATTTCCCACTTAAAACAGCAGGTAAAATTGAACTTGATGGTTTCTGCTAGGGGAAAATGTTCCCTATGAAATTTTGCCAATGTGCACAGTGTAGTTAGTGCTTAAGTCACGTTTATGGTTAATTATTCAATTTCTTACTTTGAAATGCCTGAGGTGATGCTGTAATAACCCACACTGCGCTGGGCAGAATTTATATTGGAAGAAAAGTTATTTGCTGGAGTTTCTGGATATATTTTGTGTCGATTTAAAAAGAATTAAAAAAACCCTTAAAGGTCAGTACGCGGAAGCCTGTAGGGAAGGGCTTCAGCAGCGGGCAGCAGGTGGCGGCAGCGGGCAGAAGCAGGCAGGGGACAGCAGGGGACAGCGGAGGGCAGCAGGGGACAGCGGAGGGCAGGAGGGGACAGCAGCGGGCAGAAGAGGCCAGCAGGGGACAGCAGCGGGCAGCAGCGGGCAGCAGGGGACAGCAGGGGACAGCAGCGGGCAGCAGGGGCCAGCGGGTGACAGGAGCAGGCAGCAGCGGGCAGCAGGGGACAGCAGGGGACAGCAGGGGACAGCAGCAGGCAGCAGGGGCCAGCGGGGGGCAGGAGCAGGCAGCAGGGGACAGCAGGGGACAGCAGCGGCCAGCAGGGGACAGCAGCGGGCAGCAGCGGGCAGCAGGGGACAGCAGGGGACAGCAGCGGGCAGCAGGGGCCAGCGGGTGACAGGAGCAGGCAGCAGCGGGCAGCAGGGGACAGCAGGGGACAGCAGGGGACAGCAGCAGGCAGCAGGGGCCAGCGGGGGGCAGGAGCAGGCAGCAGGGGACAGCAGGGGACAGCAGCGGCCAGCAGGGGACAGCAGCGGGCAGCAGCGGGCAGCAGGGGACAGCAGGGGACAGCAGCGGGCAGCAGGGGCCAGCGGGTGACAGGAGCAGGCAGCAGCGGGCAGCAGGGGACAGCAGGGGACAGCAGGGGACAGCAGCAGGCAGCAGGGGCCAGCGGGGGGCAGGAGCAGGCAGCATCAGGCAGCAGGGTGCGGCAGCGGGGAGCAGCGGGCTCCCCCAGCTACGACCCCGAGGCACCCCCCGGTATTTCCCCCTTTTCCCAACCTGAGCCCCGGGAAAATTTCTCTGGGCCACGGAGACCCGGAGCACACTTGGTCTAGACACTGTCAGGAACGATTCTGTGACAGCAGGGAGGGTACAAGGGAAATTTCCAAAACCAACAGGCAGGGGCTGGGTAAACCGCAGGGACAGGGACCACCGGGTGTCTTTAGGGATCGCACATCCCTAATAGGGATGTAGGGAAGCCCAGCTGGGAATTTTCCCAGGAAATTGCAAGTGACATAGACAGAGATGAGTCAAGGAACAGAGACATCTACATTCAAAAAGGGTAAATAGACTATTCTCTGACAGCTTCTGGCTCGGTGTTCCAGGCAGGCAGGGCACAGGGGACAGGAGAAGGGCCAGCAGTGCCCTTCCAGCCGTGTCCCAGCAGGACCGACCTGTGCTGCTCCAGCTGCCTGCTCCCAGCCCTAAGGAGACACCGTTTCCTTTGACTTTGCAAAGCAGCATCAATACAACGGCTGGAAAAGATGTTGCAGAAAAGGCAGCCTTGCAGAACTCACAGCCACATACATGTGCTTAAAAACCTCTTGCATGGTGGGATCCTGAGAGCTGCACACTGGCTGTGGTACAGGCTATACGTAGCTGGCATAGAGTCTAAATGCATCTCTTCCCGGAGTTTAGCTCCACTAGGAATGACAAGGACAATAAGAGATCTAAAGATTCGTCTGAAGTTTAGATGCTCCAATTTTTTTCCTTGCAGTATCATTAGTTCTAGGTCTCCTGCAGACCCCTGGGGGCTCATCCAAAATCATCTTAAACCCCAGATGGAGCTAGGAGAATCCAGCTGCCACCATGAGCAGCAGCAAATCTAACCCATCCTTAGGTCTGTAATACTTGGGCTTAAGCTAATTCTGTGTTCTAGGAGCCACCTTCTTTCCCATGGCTGTGGCCACAAGTCTTTCAAGATCTTAGTGAAGTTTCCAGTAAGATTTTCAAACAAAAGGGAAAGCCCTGTAAACTACTACAAACTAGATTTTATATTTGATCCTCTGTTCAGGGGGTTTAACATAAACCTTACAGATGCACAGCCTATGGAAATGATGTTTATCAACCAGGGTTTTTTCAGTATCAAATTTTAAGTCCTGCAGTTAAAAATCTTAATAACACACAACACTTTTAAAAAATGCAGCATTTCAAATCTTTTATAAAGATAATTCTTGGGGAAAATAGGAAAATATATGTGTTATGAACTGCATGACTTACAAAGATGTTTTGTACATTACATGCAAAGGAAATAGCAGACTTGGGAGCAAGATTTCCCCTGTCAGTGAAGAACATCAGAGCACAGATTAAGCCAACTTCTTGAAACCAGGAACCAGCGGCGCAGAACCCCCTCATGCCATTTAGTTGTATTTGGGGATCACTTTTCCACAAGGCACAGGTAGAGGCTGCATTGCAAACTCCTGTGTGACAGCCACAGCGTTTGGTGAACCATCGCTTCCCTGAGGCGGGCAGCGCCTGCGGCTGGGCGAGCAGGAGGCACCTTTGCTACGGAGAGGAAGATGCACTCACAGAAGTACAAGACCAAGTTCAGCTGCTGTATTGGCTCGCTCGAGTCTGCTGCTGGTGTGGGGGTTTGGAGAAGAAAAGGCAGGGAGAGCTGCATGGCTGCGTGAGAGCGGAGCACGAGGGGTTCCGCTGCCATCCTCTCCTCCCAGCAGCGCAGGGCAGGGCCGGGCAGGGCGGGCTGGTGAAGAATGGTGGGCATGCAGCCTGATTGCTTACACATGCGCCCACCACGTGCCTTCGGAGCAAACTGGAAATATAACTCAGTTATAAAGCTTTGTGCCTGGTGCTGTTAAGTATTCCCAGCCTGAGACTGTGAACATTCTGGAAAACAGTGAATTGAAATAATTTTCTCGAAATAAGAGAAACAGCTTGCTGCAGGCTGCAGGACTGTAAGCTGGGCATCCAGGGGTACCAGGTGTGCTTTGGGAGCACTGACAGCAGACACTGTGAGGCTGGCTGGCAGAGAGCTGGGTGGCAGAGTCCTGGTCAGTGCAGGGCTGCAGGCAGGCAGCAGCAGAGCGAGCTCTGCCCATCACCTTGCCCTGCCGCCTGCCGCCAGTGATTTTTAAATAGGTCAAGTAATCTTTGAACATCATGTCTCACATCAGACCTTCCTGTGCAGGAGACTTTATTTATAGGTATAGACACAGATACAGATGCAGGCATACAGACTTCAGCTTTTATGGGGGAGTGGTTGTTTCCAATTAGACCCTTGGACACAATTTCCTTTGGGATGGGTCATCTTAAAGCCTTGCCAGAGTCTGCTCTATTGTATCCAGATAGAAGGTGAGAAGCACTACATAACCACATTATAAAATTAATCAAGTCATTTGACATTTGGAAAAAAAAAACCCAACTGCTTCTCCCAGAGCTCATCATTTATTAAAACCTGAAATCAAGAGCTGAATATTTATAGTTTACTCTTGTTCCTCTTTCTGGAGCTCTCTAGATGGCCTAAAAAATTAGATCCTCATTGAGAAAGAAGAAATCTGAAATGCTTTCCCAGCTCCTCATCTGCTCCTGTGCCAGGCTCACTGCCCCAGCTTCTGTCCCTCACGGATGCTACAGAAATTAAACACTCTGACTTTTTACGGTGTGTATGGTTGAAGGATGTGAACGCTCAGAGAATTGGGGGTTTGGGTAAGGTGAGAGACAACGTCTTGGGCTGCTCTCCAGCAGTTTCTGGAGGGAACACCGGGAGAGACTCAACTGCTCTGCACCTGCAGAGCTTACCACCACTGTTTACACCATTGTTCCCACACCTATTTGAGAAATAGGAGTTTAAAGCTGGTTCAAATGCAGTACAGGGCAAATCCCTGATGTCAGTGGCTACATGTTAAGGAGTCATTTACTGTAAACTACACGACTTACACCATGTGAAGCAAAGACACTGGATTTTAAAGAACAAAGGTCATCATGAGGGGTAACCATCATCATATCTACACTTGAGCCTTCTGTCCTCATCCAAGCCTCTGTAGGGGGCTCCTTCATTCCCTTCATTGTTCTTTCCCAACGTTTTTTATATGCTACGACATCCTTTACAGACAAGCTCTAAGGGAGGCGAGGAACTGCCTGTAGACAGACCTTTCCCCTTCCCCTGTTACTGGTACAACAGTGCCCACCACCCAGGTGTTGTGCCTGGCTCCAGGAGTGCAGCCGGAGCAGGAGCATTGCTGCTCCGACCTCCCCTCTCACACATGGCTTGTGTAAATGTGGAGTTTCTGTTCTGTTTTTTAATCCAATGTCCCCCCATGAATGCCGCTGGGGGTAGAAATTTAGGAAAAGAAGTTCTAAATATTGGATGTTTGGATCCTGGTAATCAAGGCTGGAGTTTCTCAATGATGGACATTCACTTTGTTTTCATTTCTGTGCAGAGAAGAGGACTCCAGAAGTTAAGTGCTAATTTTGTTAAATTATTATCCTTTGAAATCCACCCAGATCGGTGCAATAACTCGGCTAATGGCATCTGTAATTATCTGATTACAGTTGCTGAAGTATGGATCTGTGAATGTAAAAAGTATTATACACTAATACAAAGCCAAGGGATAATCGAACTGTCATGAACTCAGATAAAGCAGCTATAAAAATGTGTATTTGTAGTATTAAGCCCTCAGAATGAAAACAAGCAATACATCTTTTCCCTTCCCAACGCTAACTGAATGTGATGCTTCTAGGCTGTTTAGAGAAACAATGTAGAACAGATTAACCATCCCTTTTCCCAAATAGTCCAATATCTGTATACTGAGACATACCCTCTTGTCCACCATCTTCCTTCCCAACATCCCAGAATTGCCAGCTGTGGCACATCATGAGCTGCTCCAGACAAGGAAATGTAGGCACTCCCTCACCTGTATGTACTTTTACAGCCTGTTTTCAGTGATTCACTGAGAAGGACCTGGCACAGTGATCTTTAGACAAAAGAAATAAATACAGATGCACTTTTGAAAAGAGATACATGATGATAATTCTCCCCAAAATTAAGAAAACAACATGTAGAAACCATGATGTGCCATGTGGACTAGAACAATTCAGTTTTGGGAAAAAAAAAAAAAAAAAGAGGTGACAGCAGCAAAGCATGACTTCAGAAAAAGAACAGTAAGAATTCATGAGAATGAATGAAATAGCTGATCACATTGCTCTGGGACAATTATAGGGGTATAGTAGCAATCTAACAGTAGTGTACCAAATATCTGACAAGACTGAACCGGTCCCCCTAAAAACACGTCACAGGTACCTTCCAGTCAGGTTTTACTCATCGGAAACTAAGCTACCAAACTTGTCCTGCTGGGAGTGGTTGAGTACAGTCTCTCCAAACCCCTGACGGAGCTAAGCCAGAAAAGAAAACCAGCCCAGCCCAGCCCTCCAAACCGCTATGAAGCCCAGAAGTCCCCAGTGTGAGCAGCCCCTCCAGGTCCCGCTGTCAGGCACCAGGCTTCCAGCACCCACCGCAGCCCGGCTGCCTTGCTTTCTGCTCTGCACAAGAGTGTTTGAATGAAGGTAAGTAACTGCCCGGATGGCAGCGGCAATAACCCACGGGACAGGCAGAGCGCACCCCAACACTGACTGCTGAAGCTGGGCACCTGGTGGGGACACAGGGAATTAAAAATCAATTAAACCACCATTGTTTAGCATGCCTTATTTGTTCCACAGGTTGTACTGGAATTATTTATGATTTCGTCATCATCTAAGCAGATATTTTCTCCTTAGGGAAGGCCAAGGTCTAAAAAACCCTCCTTCCCTTATCTTCTTCCCCCCTGTTTCCTTCCAAAAAGACAATTCAAAGGAGTTACTTAAAATTTAACCTCCAGAAGAGAAGAATGACTTAAAATACAATATCCAGCTCTTTTTGCTTGATGACTTTACAGTGATTCGAGTCCTCTCTGTCTCACCAGCTCCACTTCCCATGATGCCAATGAGACATCTCAGGAAATGGATTTGCCTGAAAACTAGTATTTTTTCAAACACAATAAAATGAAAACCCCATTGTTTTCTGTCTGATCTAGTTCAGTATGCAGGACACAATTGTGAATGCCAACATGAAAGAAACAGACGTAAAATTTGGCTGGGGAGGAACTTCTGGCGAGTGCCCATACTTTGCCTAGCCCGTGTTTTGGTTGCCCTCGTCTCTCACGGAGGAACACGGGGCTGAGCTGCCATGGTGAGAGCAGGCAGAGGTGACCCAGACTGCCTTGAGCTGCAAGGCCAGAACCAGAACTTCAGATCTGGAGTAAAAGGCAAAGAGAATACAGAAAAAGAAAAAAAGAGTTTTTCAAAGAAAGGAAGCTTATCCCACTTCCATGTTTACTGGATTTAAGGGTCTGTTTCTGTTCCATTCCCAGGAGTAAAATACAGGAAGAGTTACAAACATTTGTTGACAACAACTGACTATAGCGATGGGGGAGAAAAATATGCTTTGGAGTAAGTGCTCCAGCATCCTCATAAATCTGCGCTGGAATAGACTCTAGCCATTGTATTTGTAAGGCTGTTACAACAGAGCACAGCAGGACACACTCTCACCATAGCAACCCAGAGAACTGCCCCATCAGGGTATGATTCCAGTCCTGCAACACCAATCTCTCCCTGCCCTTGCTTCTCAAAGGAAATTGATATCCTCGGGTCTTGAAGTAGCCACTCAAAGCTGGAGTCCCAGCTCCAGTGCCGTTCAAAACCTCCTGCACTCCATCGAACAGCAGCAGTGGGGAATAGGAGGAACACTGCTCTTGTGCTGCAGAGAGGGACTGAAAAATGGGGTCAAACCTGGGAAAGAGCCTTTCCAATTCCTGCAAAACACACCAGCCTTTTAGGGCCCAAAGTTTGCTCTTTATGGCACATATCAGAGAGATTTATTGACCTGAGATGAAGTTCTGGTTGTGTTCTTCACAACACTGCCCCCCTCCGCAGCATGATTAGCCCCCAGCATGAAGAAGGGGACCCGGGTCACAGCCTGAGCCCTGATGAAAGTGATTCTAGACCAAGTCCCTGGCCCGCATGGTGGGAACTGACGCTGAGGCTCACACAGTCCTGATACCCCTGTGGCCACAGCTGTGGCTTCAAGCACGTGCCAGGCAGGCAGCTAGAGGTGGTAATGTCAGATCACATCTCCTGATCCAGAACTTGTCTGTTAAACCTCGTATTCTTTAGTATTTTCATCATATTTAATGTTTAAAACTTCATTGACACTTCATGACAAAAATCTGTTCTTACGCAATATTCCTGGTGAAAGAAGGTATTTCATTAAGCACTTCTGGAGTCAGTAGGACATGTCTCTTACTTCCCTTGAACTAGAAAACCTGACATTCCAGAAGAGAAACTGCACACACTATCTCTGAGACCAAATGACTCTATTACCATCTCCAGTTCACTACCATGTCCTGTTTGCTTAGGACGAATTGTTAAGAAGATTTTAAAGAACTGACACTACGGGGATCCCTGAAGGGCAGGTATTAATTCCATACTTCTTATGGAATAAAGTATATTATCTCCTTTATATGGGTGGAGAATTAAGCAGAGAAGCTAGAGGATGCATGCTGGGGAGTGCTGTGCATCCTACTCCCACACAAACTAAGTCAAGTCTTCCCTGGCCCAGGTCCCAAGAGATTAGTGGTATTCAAACAGCTATTGTACCTTCCAATAGCTGAGCTGCAGAACTGCAAATATTATATTTAGCACTTGAAATGCTTTAAACTCGAACAGTCAGTCCTTACAACATGGGAGTAGGTGGTTTGATTTTTTTTCTTTTTCTACCCAACTGATTAGAGGAGCGTGGGGAGAGATGTACTTTTTGAATTAAATAATTTGGTCAAGAAATTAAAGGACATTGCTACTGAAGCTGGAATCTGAGACCTGATGTTCATATTACTGCTCACCTCTGCGCACAACTGTGCACAATATGCCCATTTGCTCTTTTAAAGAAAAAGTTCAAATTCGGTTGTCCTTGAGCAAGGAAAATATTCAGTAGCTTCAGCGGGGGTTCTGCTGAGCCTCAAAGGTTTGCTCAGGGAGCTTGCTTTTCATGGCTTACTCAGCCATCTAATCCTGCTAAACCCGTTCCCTGCAGAGCTCCGTAGGCACAACTGCATCAGCCTCTCCTGCCCTCCCTTTCCTGGGCATCTTCTCCAGGTGTGAGTCCTGTCAGCGAGGCTGAGAGAAGCTCAGCTGTAGAACTGGTGCATGCCACTAGATAAAAGGAGGAAATTTAGTCTCATTTGCAACAATATCAAGTATAAAAAGATAATGGGATCCCTGCTCTTCAAATCTAACTCCAGCAGTATACAGCAGGCGTTCTCATGACTGTACCCAACAAGACTGCACAGGAAACTAACGCTCTGCCTGTGACCCTGTTTCTTGAGTTGAGAAGTGATGGTTTATGTGACAGTAGTAGCTGTACACAGGTAAGCTGACAACTGAAAAATAGAGCTATTGGAATGGGATGTTTTGCCTAGAAACAAAAAACCACCTCTGATCTCAGGGCTAACTTAAGAAACACTCTTGCAATCTGTAATTCCAAAACACCCTGCAAAGAGTGATCCAGCAAACGGCTTTTTCTTTTCTAGCCTGTGATGCTTTGAAAAAAGAGGGGAGCTAAATGCTGAAGTGATTCGTCCCTGCCTTTGGGAGCACGCGGGCAACCTACTGTAGCCCTCTGGCACCCTGCTACTCCTTCAGCTCATAAATGACATAAGTGGTGAAGCGCCTGCCAGCTGCAGCCATTCGCATAGTGCCAGATACCCCAACATCACACCACGAGATCGCACAGGGAACTTCTACCTTCATTTATACTCCACTAAGGATTTTTAAAAGCTTTGGCTTCCTGTCTCATGAAGGCACTGGAGCAAGCGATCTATGCTGCAAGCGAAGGGAACTCCACTTAAATGACCCCCACAATGTTTTTTTCCCTGATCTTCCATTTACTCTGTAGCCTTTTCGTTTTATAGGCCAGTCATGTACCTGCAGTAAGTGATTAAGATGCTTTACAGTCAGATTTCGACCTGCAGTAGTCAGAGATTATTGGATATTGTTCTTCCTGCAGCCTTGGACATGGCTTTGGAGTTGAATTTGGGGTAAAAATGTCCATATTGGGCCAACAGTTATACTAACCACAGCACAAGCTCCCAAACTGAATTCAGCTTCCAGTTCTGTCTATCTTACTACTGACAACAGAAACGCCAGCTTATGCACAGACTAAGAAGGTTGTGTTCCTAGAAAGAATAGTCATCTGTTCATTCATCGTGTATCATGCAGATACAATGCACACTTTTTTCTTCCTTTGTGTTTGAATTGCTAGTCCTTCACAGCAAAGATCACCTCTTCCATCTGTATACAGCCCGTGGCAATAGTTCATAAATCTTAATGTGCTATGTAGAAACTTTTTATTTTTGATGATGCACTAGAGATTTGAATCTGGAGGGAAAAAAGCACTGTTTAGAGGAGTATTATAGACAAGCAGAGTTCTCCTTTAGAGCAGTTCTTAAGGCACAAAGAAAGATTTGGCTGCTCTGAAGCACTGAGCAGGACAACAGCCTGTTCACCATGTGCTTTATCCTGTTATGCGAGAAATGCCGCTTATTTCCGTGGAACAAACACGGAGTGAGGTACTACCCAGTCAAACTGAAAACTGTATCTGCTGCTTCTGGTAGAGTTTGAATTCACATGTGAATGATCTCGGTGCAGACATGTACTCCTTCTCTCAAAAGAAAGGTCTTGCCCTGTGTCTGGATTGTTTGACGATTTTGATATCAGAGCCTGGACGTGAGGTTTTGAGAATCTTGCTCTCACAGAGTCAGACTGTCTTCCTTCCCACACTAAGCACAGCTTTTGGGGCAGAAATTCTCTGTATCTCTATTTGAGGCAAAAATAAATTGGCCAAGCTTTAATCACAGAGTTTCAAGTTGCTTTTATGTGACAGCATTTGATCATGGTCTTAGAAGTGCTGCTGCTAACGTGCTCCCAGGAAATTGCACAAGGGATGCAGACACTGTTGCAGTATTCCTTTTTAATTTAAAGTTATCAGCATTTTAAAACTCAAAACAGCACTGAGAGCCTTTTTGCAATGTTTATCTAGGTCTATGTTTTGGAACACACCTTTACCTAGGAAGAGAAATCAGCAAATAAATCCTTTTATCCTCTTTCCTTTATTTTCTTCTTCCCATATGACTCCAAAACAGGAGAATACGCGGCTCTTGAGACCATAACGAACACTCACACATTGATGGTACTGAGCTCTGTCAATCAGTTCCTGTTTCAGATTGATTCAAGCGTTTCCAGTAAGGCTGCTCTATCATGAAGTTTTTCAGCAGTAACAAGCCAATATACATAAAAGCCCAACGGATGGCATCAGTTACAGGTTAAACTGTCTGGATTATCTGATATGCAGCAGGCAGTGCACCACTGTTCTCTGTGAACCACGCTCCCCGTAGATACCTGCTGTGTGCTTGCTCACACACTACTTGGGCTGAAAACTTTTCCCTGAGAAACACTCCAGTTTCCAGCTGAGTCATTTCCTTCCCTGATGACCTGCTTTTTTTTGGAGGATGGCATAGCTGGAGCCTGATCCCAAAGGACAGAATGGTGAAGAGAAATGAAAATATTGTCACTCAGACAATACCTGAATACCTGCTCCCAGCGGTTCCTCCAGTATCTCAAACTATCCTGAAAGTTCACTTGGACAAGTCTGCACACATTCAGCCACAGCACTGAGAAAACATTTGCATGTCTCTGTTCAACCATCTATACATTCAAATACTTTAAAAAGTTAGCGTTCACTTTGAATAGATTGTATTATCAGTAAACCCTCCTCTTCCCCAATTTCATATTTTTATATTTAAAAACTGTTTTCCTTTATTTATCATTAAATTCAACTCCCAGTAAGAGTCTGCATAAAGGAATATAACAAGTCTTCAGAGCCTACGACAATTAGCACACCCTCGTCATACTCCAGTAATTATGTCCCCCGAGACTTCAGTTGGGATGCCACACTGCTCTCATCACAGCAGCATTCCCATGGGGGAAATTAAGAGGCAAAGCACCAAGATTACTCAGATGTCGCATTCACCATTGATCTCCCAGTCTCTTTGCATTTGACTCTAGCCAATAAATCGCTCACCAGCAGCCAAAACCAGTACAGCTGTGTTTGTTCCAGGCCATCGATGGCAGGTCAGAATGGATTTGCATGAAATTCGTTCTTCGTTTACAGGGAAGAAAAATTATTTAGTGAAGAATTCAGTATTGCTCAGAGGCTACAAACACTAAACTGCTGAGGAGGCATCAGGGAGAAGAGTGTTTGGGTGGGGATTTAGTGCATGTTGCTTTTGTTCCTTTTTCTTCTCTCCTTTGCTACCTCCTCCACAATTTACCTAAGAAAAGTTTTCATTCTCCACTTAATGCCACTTCTCTACCTGCAGGACTCCTTTGCTGTGTTATCTTTCTAGTCCCAGAAAATGCTTGACTCCTTCCCCAGGTCCCTAACACCCTTTTTATCTTCAGGTGGCACAGACATCTGTAGGCCACATTAAAGTTCTTCAATCCATCCTATCAAAAAAATGATGTAGGTTTTCTAATTTGAACATTCAG
This sequence comes from Syrrhaptes paradoxus, assembly GCA_013400615.1. Taxonomy (NCBI): domain Eukaryota; kingdom Metazoa; phylum Chordata; class Aves; order Pterocliformes; family Pteroclidae; genus Syrrhaptes; species Syrrhaptes paradoxus. The sequence goes on along the minus strand of VZTO01013562.1, from coordinate 14,984 downwards.
TATCCCAGTTCTGAGCTATGCTAAGCCTCTCCACACTATAATCCCAGAAATCACTGATGGCCACTTCAGAAAACTGTAAAAACAATTTGGAACAACTCCAACGTTACCCACCCCACGTGGTGTAATGCACGGAGAAAGGAAAACAGCCCTCTTGAAATCTCAGCAGCTGCTATCAGCTGTAGATATTCCAAAGAACTGTGTGTAGCTGGGTTTCTCTAAATTAAATGAGGAAATTTGGGAGCTATGCTTTTACCCAGGATTACCTAGTGATGTATTACAACCCCTTGCTTGATTTGTACTGAATGGGCATCAGTCATAGACAAATTGCAGGACTGTACGCTTGATAAATCATGACTAACACTACATTGTATTGCAGTAACCAACTGTTTATTTCACAGTTGCCAGCGTTATGCAACTCTTTTGAAATATTCAGAAAAACAGATGTGTGGTACACAAAATCCAGGATAGCCATGTCCCCTCCTACATCAAGCTCCATGCAGTAACTTCTGATCTCAGATCTTACAGACAGCATCTGCAAAGCCCACTGAAATTGACAGGAGCATTTCTGCTTGCCTTTTGATACAGATGATTTAAATACCCTATTTATTGGAGAGGTACTTGAACACAGTCCCACCACACATTCCCATTTGATGCCTCTCAATATTTAAACAATTTAAGAGTATAAGAAATTAACATTTCCAAGTTGTAGGTAGTTTATAAGAAATCCTATTCAACAGAGAAGATAGTTTCCTCTTCTGTTCTTTGTTTTCTTTAAAACAGTTGCATAGGAGAAAAATGTGTTCCTTCACAACATGTACTTACTGCCCTACTGAACAACATATGACTTACAAAACCGATCTCCATTTATTGTCAACATTTTTTTTCAATTTGTTCCTTTCTTTTCTATGCTTTGTACATTCATAAAAGCCCCATAGTTTATACCTAGGACTACTCCTGGACCTGCTGAGGTCCATAATCCTAAACAAGGATTGGACAGAGCTTTACCTAGAAAGGAACAGCGTATCCATGCCTCTGCGCATGTGCATTAGTGTTACGAAGTAGACATTAAAAAGCCAATGCCACAGATTCAGTTTAAGAACATGCGCCCAGAGGTATGGAGGTATGGATACTCTCATCCTTTCTACTCCCACAGAGTACCATAGCACAACCCACAAGCAGGAGGTCCCTAGCAGCTACTCTCGTGGTCTGGGAAATACAGTAGCCTGCAGCTTTAGTTTTCAGTTGTCCTTAGAGATAAAAAACCGCAACAGTTCCAATTATTTACTCACACAATCTCTTTCCCCACTACCTATTAGGCTTGAATTCCTGTATGTTTTGGGAAGCTGTATGAAGATCCAAGTTCAAAATAGGAACAAATATGGACTGAATAAAATCGACTGTCAGAGGAGAGAACAGTCCATAAAGCCTGTGTTCCTAACCTCGGGTGGGTGTGAGCGGGACGGGAACACAGGACTGTCAGTTTACCTGCGGTACCAGTTTAACAATGTGGAAGAGCCCATCGGAAACCCAGCTGTGCGTACACAGCAGGGGCATTGGAGACTGGACAGCGGGTGCGAAATCAGCTGCAGGGATGTCCAGCTTTTGCACTAGAGCAACAAACCCCAAGAGATGAGAGCATTTTATAGCGGATGGAGAGGGAGCTCGGGTGCTTGCCTGCCGATTGGCATTCCCACACCAGCCCATGGCTGGGCTCCCGCGCTGGCGCGGGGGGACGTGGGCTTTGGCTGGCAGTTGTGGTGTGGCTGGATTAGTGAGGAAGACGCTTTTCACAGCAGCATTTTGAAGAGGGTGTGAGGTGAACAAGTGCTTTCAGGAGCTGTGATTTGTCTGCTTGTTGGGATCCTGCCTGGTACAGCGCAAATACAAGAAATGACAATAACACAACCGTACCAACAGCACAGACGGGATCGCGAGGGTTTGCGCAGCCAGCGCACACCTCCCGGCGGCACCCTGCCCCTGAGGCGCTGGGGCCGGGCTCGGCCATGCCCCAGGGCCCAGCCCCGGCCCGCCGGCCCCCCGCGGCCGCCATCTTCCCCCGGGCCTGGCCCCGGCCTTGGCCCCAGGCCGGGCGGAGGAAATCCCTCCCTGGGCGGGTCCTGCCCCTCCGGCGGGTATGGCGGCGGCCAGCTGTCATCTCACGGGCCCCGGCCCCGCCGGCAGCCGCCCTGGGGGAAGCCCGAGGCGGGGCAACGCCTCACCCCGCCTGGGGAAGGCCCCAGCGCCAGGATGGCAGGACCGCCCCGCCCTGCCCCCGCGGGCGCCCGCACAGCCCCGCTGCGGCCGTGGCAGGGCTCCAGGGCTCCGAGCGGCCCCCCCGGCCCAGCGGGTTGAGGAGTGAGGGGCCAAGGGGCCGGTGGGCGGGGCCGGTCGTGGCCGGCGCATCACGCCAGGGGGCGGGGCCGGGACGCGGAGGGCAGCGGGGAGCCCACTGCGCCTGCGCCCCGCGGCCGACGGGCTGTGCGCACGGGTGTGTGACGGTATAACAGACGTTGCGTCAGGGCCCGCCCCCCAGCGCGTTCCGCCTGATGGACGTGCGGGCGGCCCAATAAGGAGCGGCGGTGACGTTCAAACCGGCGTTGCCGGGACAGCAGCGCCCAGTCGCGCAGGGGGGGCGGTCGCTGTGCGGCAGCACGTTCCCAGGCGTCTCCGACGGGCTTTTACAGGGCTCGGGGCGGCGCCGGCGATCAGTGTGTTTGGCGACGGCGGGCGGGCCGGGCCCGCGGGCATGGGGGTGAGGTAGGGCCGGCCCGGCTGCGGAGGAGAGGCGAGCGAGGCTGTCCGGCGGGGCCGGGCCTGCGCGGCGGCGAGGGACGCGGAGCCGGCTGGAGGATGGAGGACAAGAAGGAGGAAGGCGAGGCGGAGATCCAGGAGCACGGGCCCGAGCACTGGTTCAGCAAGTGGGAGCGGCAGTGCCTGGCCGAGGCCGAGCAGGAGGAGGCGCTGGCCCCGGAGCTGCAGGACGAGGCGGCGGCGCAGCCCGAGCACAAGCAGCAGAAGCTCTGGCACCTCTTCCAAAACTCGGCCACTGCCGTGGCGCAGCTCTACAAGGGTGAGCGCTGTGGGAGGGCCGCGGGGGGGGCGGTGGCGGGGCTTGGGTCGGAGAGAGGGGGCACGGCTGGGCCGGCTGGAGCGGGACGGGGCTCGCGGGCGGCGGAGCCCGAGCGGGGTGGGTTGGGGGCCGAGGCCGGGCCCGGAGATGTGGCGGTGGGGAGGGTCGCAGAGGTGGGGGGCGGCCGCGGAGCCGCTGGGGGTGCGGTGGGAAGGGGGCCGCGACATCACAAAGGGGATGTGGCGGCGAGAGCGGCCTGGGCAGGGGGAGGAGCGGGCTTCCGGCCCGGGGGCTCCGCACCGTCCATAGAGGCAGACGGGAAAACAAAATGGCGTGAGGGGGAACCGCGGCCGCTGCCCGGACAGCGCCCGACGCGGCCCCCTCAGGAGCGGCCTGGGCCAGCGGAGCCGCTGGGCCGGCTTTGGCCACCCTCCTCCCCCTCAGCTCCGGCCTGGCGGAGGGGTCGGCCCGAGAGCGCGGCCGGCCGGGCCCCGCTGCCTTAGGAAGGCTGGGCGCCCCGGCGGAGAGCGGCCTCGGCGGGGGGCCGCACCGCGAGGGTCCTGGTCGGCGGGGGCGAGCCCTGTGAGTGCCCGGGGAGCGGCGAGCTCCGGGGGCGGGGAGGGTGGGGGTAGCCCGGGAAGCCCGGCCCTACCGGCGGCGGCTCCTGACGCCCAGCCCAGGGAAGAGGCTCCGACAAAATGGCGAAGTGAGGGGCCGGCCCCATTGTGCAGCGGGGGTGCGGGCGGGGGCCGGGCAGGCCGCTCTCCCGGCGGGCCGGGGGCACCGCCACTGCTGCCCGGGACCCGGCCGCTGCCGGCCTGCCCTGTTCGGCCCTGATCCCGAGCTGCTTCGGAAGGTGGAACAAAATGGCGAAATCTAACATGGCCGTTCGTAGTTGGTGACTCCAAAATAAACAGCGTGTGTCCTTCCTTCCCTGCAGACCGGGTGTGCCAGCAGCCAGGGCTCTCCCTCTGGGTCCCCTTCCAGAACGCCGCCACTGCGGTCACCAACCTCTACAAAGGTAAGGGGCTGCCCACCCCCCCCGCAGCCCTCCCTGCCGAGCCGGGCCCCGCTCTGCCTCCTGCCCCCAGCTTACTCATAAGCAGGGCCTATTAATGTCTCTTATTCACCCTGATAAAATCTAACCCGAGACTGCTTCCTGAATCTTGCAAGTTTTCCCTGGGCCACTTTAGCTGATGGTAGCTGAATCTTTTCTGTTGCCTCATGTCAGTGACTAATAACTTAAAAGCTCTTTTAGTTCAGGACTCTTAAAAAGGATGTTTTTAATGTTGTGTCTTGCTGTCATGAATTCAAGGGAAGAGTGCAATAGCTTATTAAACAGTACTTGAATTTCCTCCATTTTGTGTATTTCATGATGTATTAAATGCTGAGATACCAGTATGATACATGTACATTTGTGCTGAACCATAGGTTGGGTTTAGCGTTAGTAAAATTCTGCATAGATGTTGTGTGACACAAAGTTTTCTTGTGGTGGGGAGGCTGCTTAAGTAAGTCTCACAGTTTATTTTAAGCACTAGAATAATGACTGTGTCCAGGGTGTCTGTAAGAAAGTGATGTTAGCCAAAACTTTGATAGGAGTGCATTCTGTATGTGGCTGTGCTGTTTTGCTGTTTTACTGTGTGTTTCCATCTGTCAGGATCTGTTTCTGAACTCTGCTGTTCCTTGGGGTGTCACAAGAATTCTTGTCTGCAGAAGAATTATTCAGTGGTTTCTAGTTTGTTTAAAAGATTGTACTAAAATGACATTTATATTGGGGGAGGCTTTAATTGGCACAGTGGGGTTCCAGTTTACTCCCTTCCATTCCTAGGAAGGAAAAATCTTCAGAGTTTCACACTGCTGTTTTTCTCACTTGTAGTTTGATTTTTGAGTTGTGGGATATTTGTTTTTTCTTGCTCTGTACAGCATTATCTAGAGTTCTAGCTGCATGCTCTTTCATTTGTCTTCAGTTTTCCCATTTTGTCTTTGCTTTAAGCAGTCAAAGTTAGTAACGTGTTTCTGATGGCTGATGGGGTTTCTGACAGATGTGGACAGAGCAAGGACGAAGTGTAGGTGCATAACGCTCACTGCCAGAGACTGGACTTTTGCAGAAGGTGCATTTGAGTATTGTGTATGTGTCATAGGCCTTATAAAGGGGCAGCACATCACATAACAGGGTAGGTGTTGGCCTGAGGGAGTGTGGGTCACTAGAACATGGTCTGGGGTGCTAGTAACCTGAGCAAGGTGTTAGAGTAGCAACAAGGTTAATAAGTTGTCTGGAATAATTATAGTCGTCTTTACAAATGACATTGCTTTCCCTTACAGGATCTTAACTAAAAGGAAACAGCATAAGTATTTGTAGTAAAAACATTTGATTATTTGTGCTATAGGAAACATGAGCCCTATTTTTTTTTTCTGCAGCAATGTGATTAACACAGCATGTGTATGTGGTGATCAGGGAAACTAGAATTTAAGTAGGAAACTGTCTTAAGTCAGGTGTAATGTAGTACTTCAAAAAGCAGCACCTGAAACATCTTTCCTTAAAAAACATATCTAAGAAGTGCAGGAGTACCTCAGTTACTCAGAACTGCCATTTTTCAGTTTTAAATTAACTTCCAAGTGGGTAGAAATTTGTTAAGAACAGAGGTAGAACCATTCGGGTGCTGGCATACCAGGCAAGTTGGAGTCTCTTAATGGGATGAACATGGCTCTTCAAAAATCTTATGTTTCTCACATACGCAATGTTTGTGTTTTGGAGGACTCAGTGAAAACACTGGAGAAGTTCTTGGTGTGGTAAACTGAACACCACAACCTATCTCTTGCCCTGTCAGCTGGTTTCTGATCTGATAGATAAATGTTAGGCATTTTGAAGCATAATTCTTTTAACAAGCGCTACATGAGGAACAGTGCATACGGAGAATCCAGAGAATGTCTTGAATGTCAGCATTTTTTCTGAAAATAGGTTAGAAGCTTAATGTCATACCACACTGTGAAGGCCTTGGACCTGAGCTGTAGAGACCTCACTTAAAGACAATTTGTTATCTTCCAAATTGCACTGAAGAAGTGAAGGCATGGCTTGTAGCATAGGATTTAGAACTTAAGGCCATTTTAGAAAGTCGTAGGCATATATTAGAATAAGACTTCTGAGTCTGCAATTTACTTTATTAAAAAAAGCCAAATGTTTGGTAATGTTAGGTTTGACCTAGTAATTTCAGGATGTAGGCAACTTAATTGCTTATCTTTTGCCAGCATTATTTTGTAAACAAAGTAGTTGTAGCTTTTACTATAAAAATCTAATCTTTCTGTGGGTAATGATGCTTAAAATTTGTCCAGGCTATGTCAGCAGTCAGTGTGTTTGACCTCATAACTGGTTCATAGTCCTTTATAAAGCTTTCTCTTATACAAGGAAAGCAGGTTATTGACATAAAGCTGGGCTCCTTGCCTCTTAGAAGGACTCTCCTGGTATTTCAGGGAGTGATTAAAAGAATGTTGTCAGTTTCCAGGTTAGTGCCAAGGCCTTTGGGTAGCTTTTACTAGTGAGTGCATTGGAGCCTTAGCTGCTGTGGAGTACAAAATGGTTGGAGGAATACTGTCATGTTGCCATTGCTGTCACAGGAATTACCATTTGTAAATCTAGCCTTTTGATTATGAAGTGGTGTAGGCAAAATACTCTTGGAGTGCATAACAGTAACTGACATGTTAAGTATACTCTATGTATACCTGCATAGCTTATATTCTTCCAGCCCCAGAAATTAGCTATAATCAATTTGAGATGTTCTTTTTTGGTAGGCTGTGTTATCTTTGAAGTGCTGTTCTTTGATAGTGTAGATTGTAGTGCCATCTTTCGTGGACCATGCAATGGTGCTTTAGAACTTAGATCTAAGGATAGCATTTAATAGTGATTATTTTTGGGTTTTTTGAGTGTGAGAAAACAAGATGAGATGTGTGTCACTGTTTACCTGTAAACCGATATTTTGGACAACTGTTCTTAACTAAATCTCTCAATATTGTTCTGGACGAATGGTCCCTATGTTGAACTTGATTAGTAAAGCAAGAATATAAAAAGCTGGTTTAATCAACTCTGAGAGATTTTTAAAAAAATCTATGGAAATCAAGTAGATTAAATTGGAGTGGATATATTGATGTATTTTAATGGAATAAGAGCTGGTGTAGTTGTAACTTTCCTAAAATTGAAATAGCTGTTGGCAAAGCTCTGATAACAAATCTGACAAACAAGATGAGCACAATTGTGTGGAGGATATGGTTTGTCCCACCTGTTACTGTTGTGTGGAATTTACTCATACTTAAACCAGTAGCCAGAAATGTACTTACCACAGTTTGAAAGCAATGTAATGTGAGGCATTTAAGAGTGCTTCTTAGAGGCACAGTTATAACTGATATGCACAGGTGACCAGTTACAGCAGTGGAGAATGAAATTGTGTTTTGTCGGATTAATTGCAAATGTGTTTAAAGCTTCGGTGTCTCAGATTTGCAATGGGATCTTAAATCGGGAAGGAAAGTTTAGACATTCCTTTGTACGTTGCCTAATGGAAAGGCATTGGGGACACTTGTGTTTTAAGTAGTTTCGAAACTGTGGCCTGCTGCAGATTGCCTCTGCAATTGAAATTCGGATGAAANGGTGTAGTTTCATACTGCAGTAGTGTTGACCTGAAGTGTAGTAAATACTGTTCAGGTGGTGCTTGACTTGCTGTTGACTTTGACTTGTAGAAGGGGAGGAACTTTTTAGCTATTACTCTTTAGGTTTAAGATGACTCATCACAGCTAGCTTGGTACTGTGTTACAGTAACCTGCAGAAGATATACACCTTTCCTAGGGTTGACTGAAAGCCACGTGAGTGTGCCATATTACATATTGCTTTGTCTGTAACACTTGCTAACTTTTATCTGTCTTCTTGCAGAAAGTGTGGATGTCCATCAGCGAAGCTTTGATGTAGGAATTCAGATTGGCTATCAGCGGCGGAATAAGGATGTCTTAGCTTGGGTTAAAAAACGCAGAAGAACTATTCGTAGAGAAGACTTGATCAGCTTCCTATGTGGAAAAGTTCCTCCTCCAAGAAATTCTAGAGCTCCCCCAAGACTGACTGTAGTATCCCCTAATCGAGCTACTTCAACAGAAACTAGCTCATCTGTAGAGACTGATTTGCAACCCTTCCGTGAAGCCATAGCTCTGCATGGTAACATAACTTTTTCAATACTACTTGGTTAAAGTTGGGTGGGGGTTCTTAAAGCATGTCTGGCTCTTGGCCATTGTTGGTGTCATAATGTCATGTACTTGATGTTCCAGCTGAAGGTATTTTCTTAATTCTCTAAGGGAGTTTTTGCATCTATAGGGCATGTAGCTACTAAAAAGATGTGTAGTTAAATATTTTGAATGAGGAAGAGGTATTGAATAAAAATGAGGTTTGGATGTGTAATCTACAGCTGTGAACTCAACAGTTAAGTATCAGCTCTTGGTAGTGTTTTTGAAGCATGAAGGGGCTTGGCATTTATACCAATGCTAAAGTAAACAGAATTCTTGGAAAATGATAATATTATGCTAGCAACTAGTGAAGTATTAGGGTTTGATTAGTAGCAAATAACTAGCACATTTTTGCAGGTTTAGGGAGGGAATTCAATGTCTGAAGCTTCTATCCCTGGGGTACCTTACCTCATTCTAGTACTCTTTGTTATGCACTGGATAATATGGCTCAGCATCCTACTCGGAGTGCCCTGGAAAGGGTACTTCACTTGCACACATTGCAATAATGGACTCCTGCTCAGAACTTGGTTCTTGTTCACTTCCAGTCTTAAATATGTCATACTGAATTTCCTTTCTTGCCATCACCAACAATGTTGGTGGTGTAGCTTTTCTCCTTTTCAGATGTAAATATTCAGTAGCTTATTTTACATTGGACTGTTACCTAGCAAGTAATAAAGAAAAATGTGTTTTAAATTGCTCCTGAGGTGAAATGAAACCTGTGGGTTTTATGCCTTCTAAAATTCTAAAGGGTAGCAGCTATCTTGAGGTATAAATTCTAAAAGTAAACAAAGTCAAGCCATCTAGAAGTACAGCCTATGAAACTTAAATTTTTCCTGTCTCAGTATTCTCACTGGGGGGTGGAATTAACTCAATTAGATGAGTGGATTCTTGAAAATGCATTCTTTGCTTGTGCTGGGGTGTTGAATTTTCAAGATACGTAAGCCAGACACTGTTACTGTCTAGGTGACAACCCAAGTCTGGTATTGTTTGCTGCTCTCCTGACGTAGAAATCAAGCATGCTTCTACCCAGTCATGTAGTTTTTGGCAGTTTTCCTACTCATATTGGAAGCTAGCTAGGGAATTCTGCACACCAGTATTGCCTATTCAGTAGGTGAAGCTAATTTAATGAGAAACTGTAGAAGCTGGCTCTTGCCTGATATGATATGGTAAATACCCTCTTTAAAAAAGTCTTGTTTTCTGAACCTGTAGTTGAATTTGGTGTGCAGCTGGCTTTAATTATAAAAATGTACTCTCAAGTGAGAGTAACCTGGGTAGAACCTCAGTTCAGCCAGGGAACTCTCAAGCAGAGTAAACTCAGAGGTATTTTTATTGGTGGTATGGCTCTTCTCAAGTCCTGTGTTTCTTAGCATCTGCTTTCTATAGAGGTGGTTTATTCAAGTCACTTCTCTATAGCATGGGAATCTGAACCATGAAGTATAAAGGTTTTTTCATATTTCGTAATCTAATACACAGTCATGAGGACTGTAGAAAGTGCTCTGCTCTGTACTGGCACTGCAGCACCTAGAAATGCCCTTTTCCCCTTCTTCAGCTGATTGATAAGATTACATCTCAGTCATCTTCTGGATGCCAGTTTCAGTCTGGTCTTTGACACAAATGCTTTTGTGGTACTCCTTCAGTGACTAGGCTTGTATTTGGCCTCATAACTGTTTGTAGATTATTGCCTACAATGTGTCTGTTCCTCAAGCTTCTCCCCTTCTTTTCTTCAACAGTAAGGAAGTTGTGATTAAACTGTCTCCCAGATTATTTTCCTATTTATTACAGGGCTTCTCAAACCATGTTTTGATTTCAAAATGTGCATAGGATCTTCAGATGTATGTAAATTAATGTCCTCTGTAGGGCTGTCTCTCTCCATTTTTGGCAGGCTGTTTAAAAGTGATTTGGGACTTCTAGGTATTAAGAGGAAAGATGAGAAAACCTGATGATAATGAGTATCAGTCTCAGCAAGTGTTCAGGACTAAGGCTTTAAGGGGAATTTTTGACTGGTGTGGAGTGAGGCCTTGTGCTGGTAGGATTTCTGTGGAAACAGTATTTATCTCTTGATAATGAGGATGGGCTGAGTTAAATCTGATGGGTAATGCTAAAACTTGCTGCTCTAAGCAAGGTCTCTTAGTGAAGCAGGGATAGGTGTGAATCTGTCACTTTGACATCAAATAAAGCTCTGAAGTCTCGCTGGTGTATTGACTTCTCAGAATTAGGTATTAATATATGTCTAAAGACCATTGTCCTATAACTTGTTGATCTTGCTCTTTGATGGGGGGAGGTACCTGTTTTTTAATCATGTAGCCTCTAAATGCTTCATAATCAAATCTGGAAACTTTGATAGAAACTGTGGTAACAAGGTAGCTAGTAATTAAGTATTCCCTGGAACATCAAACAACTCTAGGTGTATGCACTACACTAAAATTTTAGAGAAGGGTATCTTCAGGTATGGTACAATCTTCAAAGTGTATGCTGCATCTGAAATCTGTTAAAACTTGATTTTTAACCTTAACACTCCTATCCCAAACCTTGTTGTATCTGACCTATGCTATAGCTCCACAAGGTAGTTAACAGTGTTTTTGATGAACGCTAGGGATTTTTAACCCAAAATTTTGTCTTGTGATAGTAGTTATCAGTAGTCTTTGTGCTTTAAGGAATCTTGTTCTTTGCTGTTCTGCTTTCAAGACTTGTTACAGTAGTTAAAAGCAAAATGATCATGACAAAACTGCTGATACAAGAATATTTAAGGCTTATGTGATCTATCTTTTAACTCTGGCATGTATGCTGTGCAGCAGTTACTGAAAATTTTAGTGTGACTTAAGGGTACTTGAGAATGAGGTTTTGGAATTAAGTAACTTCAGAGAGTTAAACTGGTAAATAAAAAAATCTTTGCCCTTTATCTCAGCTTTCCATTATTAGTATGCTGATGGTTAACCTTTGGAATAAAACATGGCTGGAAACTTGAACTGTGAATACCTGAAAAGAAATTAAAACCTTCAAGAAAAGCTGAGTAGTTAGCTTAAGGTAATATATGCTATATTACTTTGAAGTTCAAGTGGATTTTTCTGAAACTTAAACAACTGTGCATCTGATGGTTAGCATTATAAGATGCGATATTATTGTTCAACATCTTGGATAGAGTCAGGTTTAACTTCCACCAGACTGTTGCAGTTAGCATAGGTATGGATGTATCTTCACCTGCTTTCTGGATGTGTATTGCCATATCTGATTCTGTGAAGGGTTTCAAATGACAGAATTACATCAAACTGAGCTGTCATAAGATTCCTGAAAGCTGACACGTGCCAAGTCATTTTCTGCTTGGCTGGGGCTTGCATATGAAGTCTTGCAGTGTTGGTGACTGTGCACAGTCCATGTTTGAAATGACACTTTGGTCTTCTGATGTGGGATGTGCTCCGTGCTTTAGAAACTGTTCTCCCAGCTATGATTTCAGAGGGGAGAAGCTAGTGCTGAAATGCATTCTTAACTAAAAATCACGTGAATGGATAAGAGCACAGTGAAGGAGTGTTAGTTCTTTTGCTCCTTAGCTTTAATATTGATGTATATCATTAATGTGACTGTGTCTGTGGAGGGGGGAACCCTTGCTCTAGTGTAAGAGCCTGAATTTCCATTTGGCTGCCTTGTTCTCTTATCAAAATGATAAACGGATATAAAACATCAGCGGTTATTAGCAGAGTGAAGAAGCAGTTGATGGCAGAGGTGATGGGACAGCAGAGCTCAGGATAGTTTGAAAGAGCAAAGTCTGGCTGTGTGTGTGTATATATATAGTTATCGGTTGTGTATTGGTATGTACTGCTAAAACTTGGCTCTTTGAGCAGTACTGTGAAAGGGTGAGTATGACAGAGGAGTGGCAGGGATCTATCTGCATGCCACTTTGTATTTATCTGGTGTTTTTAACAAATTGCTGCTTTAGTCACACTTAAGTGTGAATGTTCTTTTTGATACTTCCTGATTAAAACCTCTGGAGAGCAGGAGTTAATACTATTACTATACCAAACAGTAGTTACCCAGTATATTAGGCTGCAGTAGTGACCTGAATAACTTGTACTCATAATGGCCATGGTTCTAGTGCAGGTACAATGACACTTTCAGTTTGTTAGGCCAGTGTTGATGAACTTGCTAGTTTTGAGTTGACAGTTTTATTTACCTTAAGAATTTAATACTCCAGAAAATATCCTTTAGCCAAGCATTCTCACTTGATAGTTTTGGAGAGTACTTAGCTATAAACTAGTTAGTATTGGTCACAATTTCTTCTATACTGCAGCTTTTTTCTAATAGTACTGTAATAAATGCTTTAGAATATAGCTTCAGATAAAAGGGGTTTTGGGAAATTACTGGCTATGAATCTGTTGTTGATGACTTGACTGAAAGCTATGACAGGAGTGAGTAATAAGTACTGCAAAATATTTCAGATATGCCCTCCACTTCAATCCTTTTGAGTTTAAAAAAGGGGAGATAGCCATGTGTCCTTTCTTAAAGGCTTCTCAAAAATGGAAATGTCTCCTGTAGAAAGCAGTGGGAGACTTCACAGGTGGTAGTGAGATTGTGGAAGGAGTAAAGACACTGCAGCAGCTGTTTGAATCTCTATCCTGTTGCACAGATGAAACTGATGTGCCTGTGATTAGGTCATGTTAATCACAGTATAGAAGTTTGGGGTTGTGAAACTCTGTTGCTAGCAGTGGTGTCATCTTACTGCTTGCTGCTATCTATTGCTCTCTGCTTTAAATGGTTAAATGCTTTGGGAAGAGGTCTCAGAGTCCACTGAAAAACTTAGAATAATTCACAATAAATGGGTTTTCTGGGATTTCCTCTTTGCATTACAACATCTTTCCAAGAAAAATAAATGAAGTGTGGATCACAGTTGAGTTTCAGATCCTGAAAGATGCTTTGTCTGTCAACAAAAAATAGATCTTTTCTATTGCATTGCTGACTGCCTTCAAACACACTGCTTCCGTGAAATGGCAACTTGATACTTCAGTGTATGCCTTGAATTTTCTTTCTGTCTCTTCCATGTTAGTTTGATTACCCAACCCTAAACTGTCATCTAAATGTTTCATTGGACAGTTCTGCTCTCTTGGATTGATGTGTAGTACTGCAAGTAACGTGGTTAACTGCCAGTAACTGATACCAAATTGTCACTCAGTCTGTACTCGGTAATGACTGTTAGTCACTAGTTCAGCATTATATACCTGAATGAGATGCAAGATTAAACTGCAACTGAAAGTCCATGCTGTGATGCAATATCTTTGTACTCCTATCTTTGTAGAAACTAATTCAAAACTACCCTCCTGCCTTTGAAACCAGGTTTGATTGAAGATTTTAATTTGATTATCTCTGAAGGTTGGTTATGTATTTAAATGTACAGTGATTCAATGTTACCTAAATATTGAAAAGTCAATGCCTGCTTGAGGCATTGCTTGCAAACCTTGTCAGTCTGCTTTAGAATATGCTGCAGCATGTTACAAATGCATCTTTTAATTCTGACGTACCTACTATCTACTATTTTAAATACTTGTTACTTGAAAAGGCTCTACTTAAAAGCATAGTTCTTGAGTTATATCAAATGTGTTCTTGCATCATGGGGCAGGTTGGGGGCTTATTTGAAGTAATTTTTTTCCCCCTGAGCACTAGACATAATGAAAAGATGGGATAAAACTGAACCAGTATATTGGTTGTTTGGTTATAGGTTGTATAATATAAAAGTAAATGAGTTGTAAGTGGTGTAAATAGACTCTAAGTGGAAGTAACAGCACTGAATTTGTGTGTTCAGAGTAATTTTGCTTGGAATAGTGATGTGGATGGAATCTCTGCAATCAATTTGGGTTTGAAGCAATGTCACTTTCTGTGCTCTGTCAGATTTTTTCCAATTTAAATGTACAGGATGAATGAATGTGTCTTTCTAATGTATGTCATGCCAGCTGAAATTAAACTTGCTGTTGTCTTTGAATTGTGAAGTGATTTGTTACCTGCCCAGATTTTGCACATTGGTGGTTTATCCAAGTTATGGTACCTGAATTAGCTTTTTGCTCGTACATCTGTCATCCAATTAGCTGCTTTAGTTTGGTAGATCTATAGGAGCCTCTTTTCATAATGGCTTTGAAGTTAAGCCTGGCCTTAATCCCAGGAGTACTGGAACAATCCTTGTTTCTGAATTACTTTTTCTCTAAAACAGCTTCTGCTGTTTAAATACTTTCTGCTGTTGTGAATGGAAGATGACTTTAATAAAATCTGCAGGGTCCCTATCAGGCTTCAAACCATGCTTCTGACTTGTGTTTAAGACCAGTTAGAGCTGTAAGCAAAAGCCCTGAGAAAGCATCAGTGATTAGTGGCTCTTTCTATTGGTGTTTGTGCAGTACCCAGTCTGGGTGAAAGTCTGTCCTGTGGTGCTACAAGATCAAAGCTGTGGATGTTCATTCAACAACAATGTACAATAGAGGGAAATTGCTTGGCCTGTTTTATCCTGACTTGTATATCAACCTGCCATGGCTGCAGATGGATTGAGAATTTATCCTTTCAGTTGGGGTTTCTGGCAACTGATCCAGTAGTGCTAGCAGTCTTTTCTTCAGAGCCTCTGAGTTGCTTGTTTGGCAAACCAGCAGCTGGTTGACAGGGTATCGTTAGGCTGTACTTGTCAGCGTGT
>VZTO01013561.1:26287-44055 GCA_013400615.1 Syrrhaptes paradoxus | reverse complement strand
AAACAGGACAGGCCCCAGCTACAGTCCATCATCATCAGGATTTACAAACACACCTGTCTTGCTCACCATCCTTCCTTTAAACAAACTGAAACAGTTCAACAAACTCCAGCCGTTACAGCGATTGCACAAAAACTGAGAGGAAGAACATGGCAAGCCATGGTCATCTGCCAGGAGAGCCTGCGACAAGAGCCTTGCTGCCTCTTAGATAAAGGTGGGCCAGCTGGTCAAAGACAACCTCATTCCTGGTACTTCTATTTCGAAGAAACCAGACACATAAAACTAAAAGTTAATTTTTTTTACCCCGTGCTATTGTCAGGGAAGAGAGTGAGCCTACAGCTATTTTCATGCACTCTACCCAGGCTACCTTTGTCCACAGCCTCCCGTGCAATCATTCAGACATCTAAATATCTTCAAGATTTTCCTTCAAGTTCCTGCACCGTTTGAGACACCATCCTGTAGATAAGAAGGCAGGAGGCAGGCAGCAATTTGCAACAGCACCTTTTAGTACTGGATCATATATTGCAGTGGAAAGAAGATGATCTCGGCAATGACAGTGTTGTCCGATGGCGAAGGAGTTAGCTGAGCTTAAATAGCTCAATACCAGCACCAGCTCCCAAAAGGCTTCCCCTGTTCACTAGCTGTATAGGGGGGACCCAATTCACACCAGCACGATGTGCTTGCTACTTCATCAGAAAGACCGTTGCATGAAAAAAGTTGGACCAGCACATTTCGAGAACATAAACCAAATTGATTACAGATTAAAAGTATCAACTGATTTCCCTCTTGGCCTTCCTGGGAATTGAACCTGTCTACACAATTAAACCGTATAAAGATTTTCTCTGAATCTCTAAAAACATTTTATTTATAGCCGCATCTCACCATATTAACCACCCTGCTCTCATCTATGACAAGTTGAAGACATGACAAGTGAGTAAAGCAGAAGCTGAATACACTCAGCACGTTATGCATTTAAAGCACTGCAAAATTTTACCTATCCATTCCCATCTGAATTAAGAGCAATCTTCTGCCGAGCTGCTGATTTTGTATGAACCCAGTGACACATTGCCAGCAGGGAATGGTTGAGGACGGATGAGGCTTTGGGCAACCTGGGCTAGCGGGAGGTGTCCCTGCCCATGGCAGGGGGTGGCACTGGATGGTCTCTAAGGTCCCTTCCCACCCCAAACCATCCTGTGATTCTATGATTCAATACATGACCAATGTTGGTTTTTATTAATCTCTATTTCATCTGTGGCCCATATTGACCAAGGCTTTGTTATAGTAAAGAAATATTTTTCATATACTTTGTACTACCTGAAATCTCCCGGCTAGCACTAGATAGCGATACATCAGCAAAATACCACCTCAGAGCAAAACCAGAACCACAAAAGAAAAACGATTACGCTCAGAACTGGGCTGACACAATAATACATCTTGTTACAAACGCTTCCAGCCTGACACATTGCTTGAGTAACCCCAGTGCTCTCGGGTCAGTCCATCTTCCTGAGATTAACCGGGGCACCGCTGAAGTAGACTCTTCTAAGAAGCTGGGGAGAGACTGGTAAATACAACCCACCCAGATGGCACCATCTTATCCAAGTTCCCCATGTCAATCTGCTCGGTTAATTAACGGCAGGTCTGTGCAGCAGAAATGGCACCAGAACAGATGTTAGTAAATTCATCAAAAGCTGCAGGATGATTGCTCTGACTATGGTGTCCTTTGAAGGACTACTTTATTTACATTCCTGCTAATCTCTCATGTCAAATCTGGTAAATATTACCTCTCCTTTGGCTGCTCTACAGGGCAGCGCAAGCCAAGTTTCGCTGCAAGTTGATGTTTTGAGAAAACGCCATATGATTATAGACAGCCTTTCTTCAGATTTCAGGAGAAAAAACCTCTAATGATGAAAACCTTTAATGATGAAAAACCTTTAATGATGCCTTAATTTTAAAGAGGCCTTTCTCTACATTTCCTTTCATCTTATCTGTCCAGGATTCCCATGAAAAATTGCAGTCACGAGTTAACAGAGGGGAAAAAAAGCAGCTGGAGATCAGCCTGGCTAAGACAAGGGAAGGCCTGTCTCATGATCCATATTTCAGTGGCATTGAAAGCATCCATGGCAAAGTGAAATCTGCGGGGTGCACAGAAGGGTCTCACCATGCACCCTGGCATCCAGAAGAGGCAGGAACCCTGGGTGTCACCAACCCATCCTGCACAGAGCAGATCTGGAGGAGGGCAGAGGTGCCAGCCAGCTTTTGCCCCAGGGACTGAACCACATGAATGAAACACTTCTGAAATGATTGCTTCCAACAAAGGCAAAATAATGGCCAGCAATGTCCAAGGGATGACATGACTGTTCAAAGACAATGTGACCCTACACTGTTTACGGAGCAGGTCATCTGAATTGGTTTAACAAAATACTACGGTTTGATGGGGTAACATTTTATTTTCTAGCTAGGGAAGTCATGCTTCCCAAGGCTATAACGTGCAACGGATTCCGGTGAACAGTTTTATCTCAAAATACTGTCCAAAGAGCCAGAGGCACACAGGAATACCGCAGGGTCAGCCACACAATGAAGGAGGGCAAGGGGCTTTCGAAAGAAACAGTCGGAGCACAATCCTCCGTTACCAGCGACCCGCCTGTTTGAGCAACAACCATTCCAGGCTGAGTAAGCAAATTTTCTCATCTTTGCAATTCTGTGCAAAAGCTCTTTGAATCTGAGATGCTCCAGGACAACGACAACAACTCTGGTTTATGAAAGCAGTGTTAAGAAAGACATCATCTGTCTCCCACACGGACTGCTGAGAGCTGTTCAAACTGGGTTACCATCACTTCGGTTTATCAGTATGCAAATTAAAACAATTAGGCACAAAGTGGCTCACTTGATTGCACGTGAATATTAGAAGAGGAGGCTGTCAAACAACCTGAGGCCGTGCCAAAGTTATTCACCAGCTGCAGATGACGAGTTACACTTCATCACACTAGGGAAGGTGCAAAAGGAAGAGGAACAAAACCTTAAAGGACCTGAAGGATCTTCAGCATCTTTTAACACCATTGATCCTGCAAAACCCATTTCCAGAATTATTGTACAGGTTCTCTTTTTCCTTTTACACCCACCATGGAGCATCCTATTGCTCATACTTAGCTGGAAACCAGCACATGCCAAGTCGTTTGACATTATCAAAGCATTCACTCACATGGAATCACCGAACCTTCCATCTGAAGGTCCTCTCACACTCGGGTTTTGAGATATTGGTTATGTTTTTCTGCTTAAAGCTAACATATTAAGGGCCAATACAAAGGAAATGAACACGGACTAAGTTCCCTGATGAATTAGGGACAGGTTATTGCCTTATGCATCATTTCACCAGCAGTAATTCCTTCCTTATTAAACACTTATTCTTAGCTACTTTACGACAAAATCCAACTTCACTTAGCAATTAGAGCACCTCTTTGCAGAAAAACAGGAGGCAATGCTCAGATGCCCACATCGCTCTAAGACTGCTGGTCAATTATTCCTCCATTTTCAGGTTTACTGAACACAACTTAGAATCATAGAATCATTCAGGTTGGCAAAGACCTCAAGGATCATCAAGTCCAACTGTCAACCCAACCCCACCCAACCCACTAACCCATGTCCCCAAGCACCACATCCACACGTTTCTTGACCCCCTCCAGGGATGGTGACTCCACCACTGCCCTGGGCAGCCTGTTCCAATGCCTCAGCACTCTTGCACTGAAGACATTTTTTCTCATCTCCAGCCTAAACCTCCCCTGGTGCAACTTGAGGCCGTTTCCTCTTGTCCCATCACTTGTTCCTTTAGAGCAGAGCCCAGCACCCCCCTCACTGCCCCCTCCTTTCAGCAGCTGTAGAGAGTGATGAGGTCTCCTCTCAGCCTCCTCTTCTCCAGCCTGAACCCCCCCAGCTCCCTCAGCCGCTCCTCCTCAGCCCTGTGCTCCACTGTCTACTTCTGTCTCAGAAAATTATGACCCTATGCAATCCCTTATTTTCTACTTGCTTCTCAGCACAAATGAGTATAAACGTTTCGTGAACCATAAACATTCAAAGAAACTGATAAATGTTGAGCAATTACAAATGTAATTTTCCTCCATTTGAATGTGATTTCTGTTTGCACCAAGGACAGATGGATCACTCGAAACATTATGCTCTGCAGTAAGCAGCACGGTATCCAGTTTTGCTCCCTGTATAGTTTGTTCTTTCAAAAACATTCTAAGGCTATTATTTACTTGCTAATTTAATAACAGGGTGAAAGATAATTCCTCCAAATAGATGTGTGCCCAGCTGCCCCAGCTTTGATGTTGGGATGACCATCTGAATGAATCTCTTGACAGTGGAACTTCCCTTGCTGGGAAATAGCTGGGAATTTCTTTGGATAACGTCTAGAGTACGTAACTGGGACTGATGAAGAAGACGTGAGCGTAGGGAAGCACATATTATGGTGCACTTCTCAAACGCACTTGGATCATCATTGCATTGTTTTGGTCTTGTAGAGGATAAGCAAATACCTTGGGAAAGGGCTCTAACAAACACCTAGTGTTCTAAAACCCTTCTGTACCTTCCCCCAAACCACAGGGCATGCGCACGCTGCTGTCAGTCCAAGGAGGGCTGAGCCTCACGAAGGAGCCAGGCAAGGGTGGGTACCCCAAACCCATGCACCAAGAGATACCGGTGGGTCTGCCCCAAAAGGCAAGAAGCAAAGTGCTCTGTCAAGCAGAGAACGGGCAACGGGTGACTCCAGCAGCAGCCCCCACACCCCGATGCTGCCCATCCCCACTTCGCCCATACACCCTCTCTGCTCCTGCACTCTTACCTTGTGCAGCTCATGACTCGTAGGGTGACCACAGAATCACAGAATCACAGAATGTTAGGGATGGGAAGGGACCTCGAAAGATCATCCAGTCCAATCCCCCTGCCGGAGCAGGAACACCCAGATCAGATCGCACAGGAACACATCCAGGCGGGCTTTGAATGTCTCCAGAGAAGGAGACTCCACCACCTCTCTGGGCAGCCTGTTCCAGTGCTCTGTCACCCTCACTGGAAAGAAGTTTTTTCTCATGTTCAAGTGGAACCTCCTGTGTTCCAGCTTGAACCCATTGCCCCTTGTCCTATCACTGGATGTCACAGAGAAGAGCCTGGCTCCATCCTCCTGACACTCACCCTTCACATATTTATAAACGGACCCGCGGAGCCCCTTCTGCTTCGCAACACCATTAACTGACCCACCGCTGGGAATCGCTCCCAGGACCGTGGTTGTCAAGACATCAAAGCCACCATCTGCTTTGTGCCAGGCAAAGGCAGGAAACAGAAAACATTCACAGGCTACACACTCACTGGGGTTTTTCACTCCCTCGGGGGGTATTTAGCTCATTGATATTAGTAAGGGGCTTTGTTTGCTAGTTGGAAACTCATTCAAACACTTTTTTTTCACCTGTGGGAGAAAGATTTCCAATAACAGTTTTAGAAAGCTCAAGTTGAGCTTATTTATTTTAAGAGAGAAGAATAAAAAAGGAAAAAAATCGAGAACCGAGTAATCTCTCAGGGATGTCTTGTTTTACTTCACAGCAAGAACAAGCACATCCCCACACCATGGCATTTCTCTGAAAGAGCTCAGGCCAGTTTTCATACATTTTTCCTTTCTTTCGTACGTATGCTCTGGAGGAGCAAGGCATCTATTGAACTTTGGGGTTTACACACTGCTCAGCTCTGGAGGGATCTGCTTATGCAGTCAAATCCTTTGGCACCCACGAGGCTCCTGAATTTTCTGTATGCAACAATATGAACATGAAGAAATAATCTAAATTATCATCTATCACATTATTAAAACAACTCCCTGGCAAAGTTACCTTTTCTATTAAAAATAATATCTGGTATGATTAAAAAACACATAAATATCTTGATGGGGTTTGCCCTTGGCTGGGGGCCAACCCACACAACCGTTCACTCAATTCCTCCCCCCCCCCGGCCCAGCTGATAGGGAAGAGAATTAANACATTATTAAAACAACTCCCTGGCAAAGTTACCTTTTCTATTAAAAATAATATCTGGTATGATTAAAAAACACAGAAATATCTTGATGGGTTTGCCCTTGGCTGGGGGCCAACCCACACAACCGTTCACTCAATTCCTCCCCCCCCCCCCCGGCCCAGCTGATGGGGAGAGAATTAAAGGGGTAAAGGGAAAAAAAGGGACTTGTGGGGCGCTGCTTGTCTGAAGAAGTCTTCAGAAAAAGAATATTGCTCACAGATGGGATAGCAAACTTCTCCAAAAAAGGGTAAAAAGGGAAAATAAAACCAGAAAAATTGCAAGGGAAGGTAGAAGAAGGAAAGCAGTTAAGGAAGCAATCTCAAATGACTCAGGATTTATTATGATGGAAGATTCATTACTTTCACAGACGCAATTTTTAATAGCTTGAATTCCAAGATTCAGCGATTTTACTGGAAAGAATTCATAACAAGCCGTGGGAACTGCTGGATTTGCAGCAATTAAACACAGGCATGGGAAAAGATGTTATGCTATGTGGTTGACATGGAGTTCAAGGTACTGTGCTCATCGAAGTCTTGCTAGGATTACGCTTAAAATGAACATTTTTTAATTGAGCCTCTAGCAGACGGAAGATACTTGAGAAAAAAATTCACCTCCTCTCTTTGGAGAGGTGTGCACCTCTAAAAAAAATATTTGTGTGAACTGCCCATCATAACCCATAACTCCATTTGTTTACTATTATTTTTTAATTTAAAGCAGTATAAATTTCTGATTTCCACAGAACACTTCTGCTAAATGTTCTGATCTCTTGAGATCTGAATGCTTCCTCTGAACAGTTTAAAGGAAAGCTAGTGGCAGCCGCTGATCACCGCAACGACTTCTATTTTGCCCAAGAGCTTAATGGCGTTTCTTACAGGAATATAAAATAACCCTATTTTCTTCTCACACCCGTTTAACCCCATCTTATTTTTTCAATTAAGTGATAAAAGACAAAAACCAAAAATATACGACTAAGTGTGGCTCTCCGGGCTCTCTCGCATCTCAGACGCAATAGCTGGGTTATACCCGCTGTCTGAGAACACAGCAAAACACCAGGAGCGAGAGGAGAGAGCCCTGGTTTCCATGTGCGTATGCAATTATCTCTTCTGGTCTGGGAATGTCTGATCAGCTGGAATGACACCAAGCTGTGTGCCCTCTCGCTGGGATCCGTGACTGACGTTTAATGAACCAGCGCTGAAGCAAAACCAACAGAGGAAACAACAAAACCAGAGGAAGAAAAATGGAATGAAGCCTAGTTGCGATTTCCAAATCGCGAGTAGGAAATTAGATTAATCTGGGATTGTGCAAAGGTTAAGGAGTGAGCCTTCTCTTCCCACACTTGAAGGAAAAAAAAAGAAAAAGAAAAGATTTTTCCAGGTCAGGGTTCGTTTACAGTTATTAGGACTGAAGGTCTAGGGCTTATGGGAAATATGTGTCTCCAAGTGGACAGCTTCCCCTTTTTTTTGGCCCAGTTTAGTACAGCCTGCCATGGTTGCATCTGTGACAGCTCCGGAGCCACCGCAGTTCTGGAAATGGTTTTTGGGGACTTTCAGTCTCATCCTCTGTAAGGCCATCACAAATACCAGTTCGTGCCCTTTGTCACTCCATTGGTGCAGCCACAGCTGCTTTCTCAGCAGAGAAACGGGAACCCCCCCACTCCCTCCTCCCCGTAATTCCCCTGTATGCACCCTAAGTGCATGCACCCTGCTGCAAGGGGGGAGGAAAGCACCGACAAAGGGCTTGAAAGCCAGGATCCTCTTGTCCGGAGAGGCAATTTACCAACTAAAAAAAATTTGTAAGCAGAATTATTACTGACTCAACCTCCCGGACGTGTGCGAGGCGTTCCTCCTCTGCAGAATTCCCTTTAACTCTCACATTCATTCAAACGGCATTTTACAGATGCACATACAGAGACAGCGCAGGATGAAGCACAAACTCCTCCCATTCTCAGAGCAACGTATTTTTTGGTCCTGTTGTTTTTCCCGACAAAAGGACAGAGACAGCTCATTGCCGGGGCAGCTGCAGGCTGGAACAGCGTGACCATCCTCATCAGACAGCGCTCGGGAACCTCTGCGACCTCAAATGAAGTTTCCAAATACCATGACCAAAATGAGAAGTGCTACAGGTCACAAGGGAAATACTCCTCAACATATTGAGCGCTCGGTACTGTCCCCAGGGATTCCTCGTCACACAAACCCCTGTGGTCCTGCTGGGAGCTCGCATCACATCCGCCAAGCCAGAGCCTACGCGGTGCCGGTAATACTGAACTGTGACATCTCATCCGCTTAATAAGACCAAAATATCCCCCTTTCTTTTCCCAAAATGCAGTTAAGAGGAGGAGAAGTCCTTCAAAACTGCACATACTCCTTTCTCCTGACCTCTCCAGCAGACACGCACGCAGCTACAGCATTGCCCGGGGGGAGAGAAGGGAGAGCGCTGGCCCTGGCATTCCCGCAGAGCTCACAAACGTTCACCACGTTATTACCCGCAAACTGGTTTTCTTCTCGGGCCCAGGGCTGACTCACACATCTCAGCTCAAGCTGTACGAGCAACACAAGTCCGTGGCATTCACCTACCAGCAGCCTTCTGCAAGACTGTGCAGGCACATCTTCGGGAAGATTCCGCAATTCTTTGGGCATCCGCAGGACTCGAAAAGCTACAGCCACTGCTGAGCAGGTACCGGTCAACCCTGCTTATGAAAACTCAGCTGAAACGTGGTGACTTCCCCCAAAAATCTGGTCCTTGGGTGATATTTTAGGTAACGAGGCAGGTTTACCCCTATTTCCCAGCACTCCAGTAACCAAAGGCAGATGTGCACAGTCGAAAGTTCCACTAACACGAGAGTTTGCTCTTTTAAAGTTCCACTTGATCGTCTTTATTTTTGCTCTTGGCACACAAAGATATTTTTGCATCTAATTAAAATATGAAAGGTTTTCATATAAAAAACCAAACCCCTTAATTCTTCACGACAGGTGACTAGATACTATGAGAGTGACTTGGCCATTGTTCTCCAGCACCCATGGAAAAATAATTTTTGTGTTAAACTCCAGCGAGTCAGTTTGACAGAACACAGAATCCAGAGTGCACCTGTGCAGGCTTGGCACAATTAGCCAAATTATTTCACTTTATGAGAAAATGCAGCATGCAAACTGCAAGGGGGAGTCCAGCAACAGGCGATGGGAAAGCCCAGGTGTAGGGAGAGGAAGACGAGGGCTTGGCCAAAAGGCAGGCAAGCGGCAGGAGAAGCAGCAGCATCACGTGCATGGTCATTCTAGCAGAGCACAAGGAAAGCCACTGTCCCCTGTCAGATTTATTTTCTTCTTCAGTAAGAAATTCGGGAAACTCTCCCCAATAGTCAATATTTCCATTTGCTAACTCATGACTAAAAAACCGCTTTACTGGACCTACAGGCTCAGTGCGGACGCTTGCTCAGAGTATGGCTTTGAGGAACCACCTCGGTTTGCTGCCAGGGTAAACCATCCAGCCACGGCAGCGGATCTGGGTCCTTACAGCTCCGACAGCACGGAGGGAGGGTTGCAGCCTTGGCGTGGAGCGCTGTGCTCCGACACTCCTCTTGCACACAGGCACGGCCCAGCTCCCTGTCTCACTCCCGCTGGACACTGCTGACTGGGCATCAGCATTCCTCCGCTCCCAGACCGCTCTGTTTGGTTTTCAGCAGAAGCAACAGCCTCAAGCAATGGGAACTGTGGGAATTAGCTGCAGCGGGTGAAAATGTCATTTACAGTATCTCTGTATTCAGGCCTCTCAGACAATATACATTCCTCCCCTATGGATGCCTGTTGCTAGCCAGCCCGGATGCAGCACGTGCCCAGAAGGATGCTGGTAGCGCTGAAGCCAGGCGGGCTGTTCCCCCGAATGTCAATGGGAATTAGCTCTCCGATACAGAAAGTCATCACAGCTTCTCCAGCCGTCCCCCTAACAGCTTCGTACATCAGGGTCTTCCTCGTGCTGAGGAGTCCAGACTGGCCCAGGCACCCTTCTCCCACCCTGTCGCTAAGGCAGCCTGGGCTCCCCCACCCCAGGATGTCCAGCTGCCATCTGCTCAGCTCCTCGCCCCCCAGGTCTCCATCCAGGGGGTCAGGATTCCTCAACATAAACCTCGCCTGAAGTTTCTATACTGCAAGAGTAGTTCAAGAAATAAATTTGGAGTTTGTGTAAAATAAAGAGCAAGACATACCTAACCCTTGGAGCACGCAGAAAAACAGGCAGTCTGGATAATGTTCCTTTTGTTAGGATGCCAGTGGGATGGGGTCTGGGAAAGGAGAGATGGGTTTGTTCACGTGGATGACAGTCACAAATTCAAGTCAGAAATGCAGAACTCACAGAAAGTCCAGATAAATGGTTTCTAGAGGGTTCCTCCTCCGTAGGCATGGGCTCACTCACCCCAAGCCCAGCATCCCCGATGTGGGATGGGAGCGATGCTGGGCTGCAGACAGGGCTCACCCAGCCAGCACCAGTCTTAAAGAAGCACAGGTCTTGAAGAACATTTTGTGTTGTATAATATTGAATAAATATTTTAAAAGCTAAAACAACTAGCTGAAATCCCCTGGCACCAGAAGAGAGGCAAGAATTTCCATCCCAGCTTTGGTGTGGAGGTCATTCGAGCAGCCTGAGCAGACAACAGCCCTGCCTTAAGGGCTCTCAATCCACTTCCCAAAAGCAATGGGAAAACAGCCACGTGCACTGCTCCCTGGGGAATCCATGGCAAAGATTTCAAAGTGGCTGCCTGATGTGAACAACGTTGTGACATACTGGACAACCCACATTCTGCTGCTTCTTGCTGTAAAACGCGCTGTTGTTTCCTGACCCCTGACAATGCTATATATTTGTGGAATTTATTACTATTGCCTCTTGAAATTTGTACTCCAGCTTTTCGCTCCGTGTAAAACAAAAGGATGCTGTACTGCATCTGAAATACTTCAAGCTACAAATAAATGCAAATCCTATTTCCTTGAAGCATAAATGAAATCCCCATAAAAGAAGGGACAACCAGGAGCGCTTTTGAAGTTGGCTGCTTGAGCAAAAGGACTGTCAAGCCCATGCTACATCAGGTTTCTAGTTGCTCAGAGAAACAGAGAACATTTGCTAGTGGTCCTGGGGAAACTTGGTCAGATGCCCATCAGAAATGCCAGCAGGTTGCGTATCGAATGAACACGAGCAGCACCAACACCACCATGTACCAAGGGTGCAGGCAGGCAGCACAGTAACAGCACACACCGGTTTTGTGACCTTTTTGCAGAGCAGGCTCATTGAATTGCATCTCCTCCCCACAAGAAGGACATTGAGGGGCTGGAGCAGAGGGCTGACGAGGAGCGGCTGAGGGAGCTGGGGGGGTTGAGGCTGGAGATTAGAAAAAATGTCTTCAGTGCAAGAGTGCTGAGGCATTGGAACAGGCTGCCCAGGGCAGTGGTGGAGTCACCATCCCTGGAGGGGGTCAAGAAACGTGTGGATGTGGTGCTTGGGGACATGGGTTAGTGGGTTGGGTGGGGTTGGGTTGACGGTTCGACTTGATGATCCTTGAGGTCTTTTCCAAACAGTGATTCTATGATTCCTTATGCTGCCAGGCACAAGCCAGGCGGAACAAATGTGCTGTATGCCCAGAAGAATTTGAAGTTTCCCATATTAATGCCTATGCAGTGGACCATCTCCATAGCCTTCACAACCACACCAAATACACGGGAGATGAGAAGGTCTCAGAGCACCGGCATCTTCCAGCTGCTAGGGCAACCCCAGGTTGCTACTATTTGTCCTATTGGTTCGACTTGATGGAAAAAAACCCATAAGACATTAATCACCAATGACAGTTAAAAGTAGGATCTCAGGACAGGCACAAAGAATCACCTTTTTCTGTCCAAGTCATGGCACGAAGCTCTAGCTTCACAACAAGAGTTTGAGACTCCTTGCTAACATACTCTTGGACTATGCATTTGAACTACTAAAAAAATAACAGAAATAATAAATAACTGCAGCTCACTGAATGGCAGGGAAGCAAACTGCTGGAACGATAGAAAATACACGTTCAGTAAAGACAAGCTCACTGCCACCACTCCAGAAATACAAGTGGGCAAAAAGGGTGTTTTAAGGAGGAGACAGAAAACGAAAACCTTTTAAGACAGAAGCGATATCCAGCTTCTAAGGACTATGAAAAGGATTTTGGTAATCTCGCACATCTATAGAGTCAAGGTGAGAGCCAAGGTAGAAGCGCACAAGGGAAGAAGAGTGAGGTTGGCAGAGTTCACTGCTGAAGTTTAGTGTACCAACAAGCGTATCCCACACCCTAAAAGCTGGAGACACCTCAAAACTGTAGGTTATACACAACTCTTCAGCAAACCTCCCCTGCCAGAGACCACGGCTGGACCATGCGTCCTCTAGGACACACAAACCAGGGATTGCAACAGCCAAGCAGCACAACATCCCCAGGCGTAACGCCTCCTCGGGCTGCTGACCCAAGGCTGTGCTGCTCTTTGATGTCCCTTGCAAAACAAAGTTTATCCATTCTCTGACCGGGAGTAAATCAGCGTTTTCCCATTGAAATTTTTCATAAACAACAGATGGACGCTATTTTTCTTAATTATTCAGCCAGGAAATGCAGACCAACGGCACCTCTTGGGTTTCAGCGGGCAAAGTAGCAGAGGACAAACAGAGAGAGGAAGAGTTTTAAATTCTTGTCCTGCTCCACCGAGAGCACCAGCAGAACACGGGTACTAGGCATGAGAAAAATAGTTTAAAACCCAAAAGCCCTCTCAGTCTTTCAAAGAAATGCAGTACCTAATTCTTTTTCTGATGATGAGTTGACTTTAAGACATGTGCACTACTGAAGTGTTTACTCACGATCTCAGCATTTGCACTAAAAATTTTATCAGAAGGAACCCGTAAATATCAGTGAGGGATTCAGACTCTGCCGCGGACTGGGCTGATCAGTTATACTAAGCAACGATCTGTGACATTATAATAATCTTTTGCATTCCAGCGCATGCATATTTTGACATCTTTTGAAATACACGTGAACTACTTTGTCCTCGCACACTACAGGAAATACAAGCTGTGACCACAAATCAGAAGAAATAACACTATCAACAGATGCACAATTTCATCTCTTCACAGTTCAAGCTCACAAGTTACGAACCGCTCCTCTCTTCAGATGGGAAATGGGCAGCTGATGCTCTGGAGGTTTTCATAGCCTACAGGAGCAACCGCTTCTCCGAACAGGAACCAAGGATGCTGGCTTAACATTTCTTTCCCAAGCGTGCTGGCTTCACTGTTTTCTTGAACAGAACGAGTTCCACTAATCGAAATAGCAGACCCACAATCCATTACTGGGGATTTTTAAGTTATTTGTTTCAGCCACTGATGCTTCAAGAAAAATTGCCTTTTGAACATCTGTTTATTACATTTTTGGAAGGAGAAAGCAAATCGTTTTGTGCAGGTACCTTCACAGATAATTCAATCTCCCATCTTGGCTTGCTCTGTGCGGACTCTGAATCCCATTCATTACCTCCCAGGTTTTACGTCCCAGGGCTCCAATGACAAGAGTGGGCTTTTTTTAATGCCTTTCACAATTTCCTAGCTTCTTCTGGGAAGATGTGTGTTTGCATCCTAACTGTCCTCATACAGATTTTCCCATCAGATTTCTCAATCTATTTGAGTTCTTTTTCAGGATCCTCCTGCTGCCTGGAGCAGGTGTCTGTTCAGACACGTGTATTTCAGGATTTCTGCAGGAACAACCAGCGTACAACTCGGTTTAAGAGCACGTGCGCTTCTAATATATCAACGACAAAGGCGCACAAACACCACATCCACATATCCTGTAACACAGACCCACAAAAACCTAAGTGTAAAGACCATTACACCTGAAATACCCTGAAGAACACGTTTTGCCCTGGGACACACTGCTGGGACGATGACTCCAGCCTCCCACGCTGTCATCAGTCCAACAGCATCTCAGCTGTCTTATCACTTTAGAACGGCATTAAGGAGCAAGGGGTACACCCACCTCATGTTATCCAAGTCGGTGATGCTTTTTCAGATTTTCACTTATTTAACACCGGATTTTGAAAAAGAGGAGGGGTGAGCGAAAAAAGAGGGACTTGGGACTATGCTTGTTCCCAAGATCCCTGCTGCCATCCTCAAACTAGAGAACCAGTTGAGCTCTCTCCTTCCTTCCCATTTAGCTCTCCCGGCCAGGCTGAAGCTCCCCAGGAATAGAATTATTTTAACATCTAGAATTTATCTGGACGGGGAAGGGGGTCTGCCACACAGAATTGCCATTTAAAGGAGAACTATAACAGGCTACCACAAAGAATTGCCTTGAGAAGGGCCAGGGATACAACAGGAGGATTTATGAGTGTGGTTTCCCGGTGCAGACGTATACAGTTTTGGAGGGTTCCTATGTGTTATACCCAAGTCCATTCATTTCTCTCAACAAGCAATAATCTATATTTCTCTCTGCACGCTGGCACCTACCCATAGGAAAAAAAAAAAAAAAGTGAGCATATCCAAGCTATTTTCCAGGAAGAGCATGATTCCTAACGCTTCCCTCCAAAGGCTTAGTAACCCATCCCTGCCTAACTAACTACCTGTCACACACATTCGGCTTGATCACACCCTGGGCAGGGCCACCTGGGCTGGAAACGAAAGGTCACGTTGCACCCAGAGCCCAAACCTCCATTTCATAATCACAGCTCTGAAACCGACTGCCCAGACCGTTTTGGACTCAGGACCAGGGTTCTTCAAACCACTTCTCAACCATGCGCTGGGCTATTTACAGCAGGGTTTTAAAGTCAGCACAGGGAAGGGAAAGAGGCCCTGAATGAGCGTCTCTGAAGGGTATTTCTCTCTCTTCTAATAAATCTTTAATCAACCTTCAATAAATCTTTTTAGCTTTTTTATTCTAAATCTCTTAATGAGTAAGCCTGGAAGCACAAGGCTCAGCAGACTGGAAAATCCAAGCTTATATCATGATTTCCTCTCTTCCACATCTCATGGCCAATCCTTGATTGTTCAGGGTACCTACTGCCCTAACCCGTGCTGGGGCTGCACTCCACATGGCACCACAGGCACACAAACCTTAAGGACCTCCATACAGTGCTGACACCCCAGTACTGTGGGGCATCGTTGGATCACGTTGCCCAGGGAAGCTGTGGATGCCCCATCCCTGGAGGGGTTCAAGGCCAGGCTGGATGAGGCTTTGAGCAACCTGGGTTGGTGGGCGGTGTCCTTGCCCATGGCAGGGGGTCGGACTCGATGGTCTCTAAGGTCCCTTCCAACCCAAACCATTCCTTGATTCTACTATTCTGTGATCGTTTATGCTTAACGTGCAGCAATGCGGAAGGAAAGCACCGTGTCAGAAAGGAAGGGCTTGATGCATACACGCTAGGAGGAGGGGAAATACTTACAGATCAGATTATTTAATTCTAGGCTTAACAACAGCCTTAGCTGTCCACTCCATATACCACTGCTAGAAGACATCCAGGTATGGCTCACAGCAGAAGAAGGGCTTTTATAGAATCATAGAATAGTTTGAGTTGGAAGGGACCATGAAGGTCATCTAGTCCAACCTTCCTGCAGTAAGCAGGGATATCTTTCACTACATCAGGTCTAACACTTTATCCTGGCCTCAGTATGGTGATACCTAATGACCTTCATGTTTAATAGCACTAAGGGAGAAGGCACAGCTCTTCTCTGCAACGGTGCACACGGAGCAACCTCCCTGCCAAGGCTACGCTGGGAACCCGCAACTACACATCCTGGGTCCGCCTGGTCCTGCACGTGTGATGAACACCACGTGGCTCTAACAGGTGCTTCCGTGGTTTTGATAACAAAATTTAGGCTGTGCATAATATCCTATGAAATAATCTCTAAAACTGGATGTACACACAAGCCTCAGTGGCATCAAAGGAATGATTCCAGTCTGCTACAGAAAGGCAGCTGTGAGGCTTCTGCCTGATTTTCCTTCCAACACGAGTTGGAATCTTTCACTGAACAGAACTAATAAACATAGCATGACAAAATCCCTCAGAATTTTTACTTCTTAGAAGATGTATTGACAAATCAGCTGCCAAAACCCCCACTCTCATTGTGTTAATAACACAGCGTCAACTGGGACAATTTATCTTGTCTAAAAGCTTTCTACCCTCATGCTTTATCATCAATGAAAGATCGGATGACAAAGCCACAGGATGCTTTGGTTTGCTCTCGTGCCTGCAATACCACTCACGCAAACATCTGAGTTTCTGACTGTATCATGAAAATACTATCTGCAGGTATATAAGAGAGACATCACGGTTATGAGTGCAAATATCCCATGAATGCAGCCGGGCTCACAGCCATCAGACAACACAACTTCTCCGGAATTACCTTTCCGGCTAGCAATGCTAATTGGATTCCTCTTTTATTTACTTTCAGGGTTAATGTAAAACCTCCAAAAGGCCTCCAAAAATGGAGCTTTGGGGAAATACAGCTGTCCATCTAGCATCACAGCTCACAGGTATGGACTTTCTCTCCTAGAAATTATCACATCTTTCCATAAATCTAAACTTGCTTAGGAAAAGCTCCTGTACTAGAGCTTTGCTGCTTTCATTTGTCAAAAACCACTTGCCTTAGGAGAGATCCGTGGCACTGAAGACATTTTCTCCGGATAGATCTTCAAGCTACATTCTTACCCCTAGAAACAAAATACCATTTCGTATCTATCTCCTAAGGAGAAATAACGAGCAGACACAGTTGAAAGACTCTAAAAATCAGATAACGACCCTAACAACAACAATGCTATGAGGAATATACTGGAGGTGGAGGTTTTTCGGCTGCGGTCATACATTTTTGCAGGTCTGAATAACTGGACTAATCATTATTTAGAAGGTCAAGCCATTTCCTACAGTGCAGTAAGTGAACAGCCACCCAGGTGGGATGCAGACTGGAGACCCTCTCTCTCCGACATGCCTTGGCAGCGGGTGCTGTTGGTGGCCACGATGACAATACACCAGCTTGGGCTTTGCTTGCGTGTTGTTTCTGAAACAACCAGCGCCACTTCAATTTGGCTAATTCAACAACGCACGCGGTGAGTTTCTTTCTGCCTACCCTCTTCCACCAGATTTTAAGATCACAACGGTTCTGCAACACGGGACGACCAGCAGACAGCTTAAAGCACGACTTCTGAGAGTGCTACAACTCACAGCTATGCCAGGAAAACTTAAAGGAATCACGGTGCACAGGTTCTCCAGAGGATTTGGGTTATGCTTTCTGCTTTTCAGTGCCAAAGTTGAGCAGAATACATCCAGTCTCATACAATCATAGAATCACAGAATGATTAAGGTTGGAAAAGACCTCAAGGATCATCCAGTCCATATTACAAAACACACCAGAAAACAGACGTGAAGGAGAAGCAGCACTCGCCCTCTGAAAAACAAAGGGCTTCCTAACAACTCTGCCTAAATTGAGACAATTCTTACTTTCTGATTTTAGAATTCCCTTTCAATGCACCATTATCTTCCTTCATTTTAGAGGCTTAAAAATTAATACAAGAAGTTCACAAGGACCTGAAGCATTTTCTAACCCCAGGATAAGGGCGTCACTCAAGCCACAACCACTATAAGCCATGAATTCACTACAGTCATCATGCACTTACCACCAAAAAGAAAGCAGTGACATGGGCCAAGCATGTGGAAGAGTATCACCATGTGGGGAACAGGGGGCAAAAAAAAAAAAAA
>VZTO01013561.1:11945-22244 GCA_013400615.1 Syrrhaptes paradoxus | reverse complement strand
AACACAGCCCTACCACAGGCAATTAAAATGAAACATTAACTTGATCAACCTCATGGTTGCATGCATCATAAACTTCCCTTGATTCGAAGGTCTCCCTGAAAACCAGCGGCCTCTTACACGGTATCAGACTTTGTACCTGCCGTCACCGCAAATGACCCTGGCCAAGGAAAGCCAGGACAACGACACCCTTCGCAGCCCTGACCACACACGGCAGCAGATTTCAGGAGCAAGATTTTTTGTAAGGCTACACGGTCTGTAAGAGCAGGGTGGTTTGAAAGGATGGAGAGTGGCGCGGGCAGGACTGGTGCGGAAACACAGCTTGCTCTAGGGCAGGAAGAAGCAGGAGAGAGGAAGCAAAGACTCATCAGGAATGAAAAGGGGATTGCAATTCTTTCCCTTAGCAGGAGAAGCAGAAAGCTGGAAAAAGTCACCGAGTACAGGAATAGCCAAAGGCCTGGCTACAATACCATCGCTTGCTGCCACAGGATGCCAAATCTGGAGGAGGTTGGAAGCAGCAGGGAACAAGTAGTGCTCTCAGCTAATCGCCTGGCACCGTGTCGGGGCAGAGTTCTGCCTGCTTACAAGCTCTTTACATCTGAGACATCTTTATATGCTACTCTGTCACCTAGCTCAGCAGAAGGAATAAATGGATTTGGAGAAGCTGATCTCTTGGAGCATTCAGGTTAATTTTAAGCCTAGACATGAACTATTAGATGGGCGGTTTAGCAGCAGAAATTAGGAGAGGGGTTCTTTATCGCGCACGGAGCAAAACTGCTCTGCGGAGCAGACAGAGGTCAGGCATCGCTGCCTCGGACACGTAAAATTCCAGCTTAGATTTAAACCTCATTTTGTTTAAACGCTGGCCAAGATTAGTCACTTCAGTATATAAATTAATGAAGCCAGCACTAAAAGAACTGCCACATCATCCACGTAGCGCAGATCTCGCCATCAATTCACAAAAAGCGATTTTCCCCCTACCGTTACAGGGAACACGAGCTCCACTGAGCAGCAGGGCTGTGCAAAACCTCGATATTTTTCTTTGCAGCCTACTGAAAGAGGAAAGGGCAAGATGAAGAGCTAAGTGCAGTATTTAATCTTTACCCATTCTCTTCAGAAACAGGTTAAATACAGCAGACCTCCAAGATGAACTCTGGCTAGATCAGGGCTGAAATCATCCAGATGCTGTCGGTAGAGACTTTACTCAGCCTTGAACTGTACAGATTGCTTGCTTTAGAAAACAACCACAGCATTGATATGAAAACAAATAATAATTAAAAAAATCCATCAAGGAATAGGGATGGTGGCCAAATAAAATGACAGTTTAAGTTCATTACGCTTGTCTCAATTTCACTTCTAGGCTAACAAGCACAAAACACCTTCGGAAAAACATCCTGCCCCGATTTCACACCCAGAGACTCCGCAAAGTGACTCAAGCCAGGGCTAACACAGTTTGTGGGGGTGGCACGCATGCCACCCAGCACTATTAATTACTAATGTGCATCTCTGCGTGACAGATTAGATCTCTTCACATAGCAAATTAGTCTG
Source organism: Syrrhaptes paradoxus (assembly GCA_013400615.1). Classification (NCBI taxonomy): domain Eukaryota; kingdom Metazoa; phylum Chordata; class Aves; order Pterocliformes; family Pteroclidae; genus Syrrhaptes; species Syrrhaptes paradoxus. The sequence continues at coordinate 20,699 of VZTO01013561.1, read as the reverse complement.
TTGAGTTACAGTGTCATCGGTCAGACATCATTTAATTACTACGGAGTAAAAACCTTATTAAATCTCTCCCCAGCCTTTGCTGGAGCAAGGCAACTCATGAACGTGACTGAATCCTCAGGGCATTTGCAGGGCAATATTTTTTGTTTATTTTAAATAACATGTTGATATGTAGCTGATGCTGTAAAAACAGAAAAGTAATTAGAAGAGCTTATGCATGAAAACAACAGCTGCAGATCCAACAGTACTTAATGGTAGTCTGAGAATATAAACCTCAGTTATTCCAGCTCTGGTGTCCACACTCTCTACCAAACGTGTCTGAATTGTGGTTTTATCGGTAAGGTATGGAGGAGTCCCAAGAGCACTGTCCCAAGACATCAAAAACACTTCCAAGTGGAAAATTACTTTCACATTTTTCTTCACCCAACATCTGCACACATAGTACAGTACCTGCACGCANGTCTTTGCCAACCTGAATGATTCTGTGATAGACAAAGCTGTACTCAATCAACATACACACATACACCTGTTCCAGCACGTTCCTTACGAGAGCCCACTTCTCCGCAAATCTGTGCGGCTTTGAAAGGACTGACATGTAAAATGCCTTTGGGGATTCTTTAAATGGGTTTTAGGGCACTGCAGTCTATCTCGCCTTGGACAAGGCTTTTAAATGACAATCCCAAATATGTATTTGGACTCAACAGAGCAATTACACAATTTTAAATAAAGGCTGGTTAGGTATCACAAAAAATTTACAAAGCTTAATAATACGGAACCACAATAAATGGATTTGCAATAATTTGTGACACAATCCTGCTCTTCGATCCAGATTGTGTCTAGACATATGCAGAAAGAACAAACCTCTGGTAGGAAGACACGCTTGTCCACGGGCCCAGCTCCTGCCAGAATGACAACTTCCTCAAGCAGCACCCCACGCTCTCCTATCTGACTGTGCTGCTGATCTCTTGCCACTTTCCAGGAAGAACTACTGAGTGCTGTGATTGTGTATAGTGCACCATTTTACATATTCATCACACTTTTTTATTTTTAGTTAAAGCAGAATTATGTAAAACGCTGTTTTGCCAATTGCTGGGGTTAGCACAAAGGACACGGGCACCAAATTAAAAAAAATAAACTTATTTTCCCCTAAGTTTTAAGTGATAAAATAATGAGGAAAATAATACCATGAAAATAAATTAAAGCAAGATAAAGCAAAACAGCAAAATAATAAGCAAACTACTATAGCAAGCATAAAATAAGATAATGCACCTACTCATTACTATATTGAGTTAGTGATAGTGATTAAGAAAGATCCATCACCAATTGCCCTAATAATCCATTACCATCATCCAGATCTGCAGTTGCTGTGGAGCCCGGTTGCAGCGAGGATTTGGAGAGTCCTTCCCAGCAACTAGGAAATCTCTATACAGTGGGTCCACCGTACAGATGAGGCTTCCAAATTTCCTTGTAAATGGTCCCTGCTTTTATACAGCTGAATAAACAATTTTATATCTTAAGCTGCAAAAAAGCATCTGGTGTGGTTTTCTCCTTGTTAACTTCTGTCTCGCACCTGGCTGGGGCAGGAGACGGGAGACAACAAGAACAAAAGAATCTAATAATATTGATTCAGTATCTCTCAACAAAGTCTGTCACGACTTTGTCACATTCTTTTACTTAGAGGCTTATCTGGTTTTGACAAATGAGGCTACTGTTACACAATTAGCATCATTCTGCTGACTAACGTTACACAGCGAGCTTTACAGAAAAGCTCTATAAATGTTACAACAAAGGTTTTATAAATTGGTATATATTCATCAGGTAATACATTGCATATGTGATCAATATTTATACAAATTAGATATATTGTTAGGTTGTGAGGTTCATCTAGAGGTCAGCTTTGGTTCAGGGCCTCACTGCTCAAGCCCTAGGATTTCAGACACACCTCCATATCTTTTTTTTTAATCATAAGGCAGCACAGATGTAGAAAGAAAATTACATGTTTACATTTCAATAATCATAGAAAATACTGTATTTGCCAAGTAATCCATTTCTTCTATTGCACTGTAGTTGAACATCTAGGTTCTTTATTACTTTCAAGCTATGCTCACGGTGTATAACACTTCATAAACATAAAAGTGTAAGAAAATTATGTATACAAGTCCAGGAAAGCAAAATTACAGTTACCTGCATTGTGCCAAAACATATCCCTAATTATTCACATTTCCCATCATTTCTGTGCCTGTGGAAGAGGGAGAGACAGCAAGGAGAGCATCACGTTATCTAACGCAGCTAATCACCATCTCCAGTGTATCTGGCAATACATATCAAACAGAGCAAAAGACATCCAAGAAACAGAATTTTGGAATAGCTAAAAATAGCAATTGTTTCAAATATCCATCACCGCCAAAGCTATGACCCTTCTATGGGCATCAGCCAAAACAGAACAGATGGAAGCTAAACGTGCTTTTATCCATCACAGGCCGGTAACATACGGCAGGCTGCTCTCCCTGCCTGGATCCTCCTTCGCCACTTCCAAAGCGCTCCTCTGCTTGGTTCAAAATGGAAAGACATCACGCACGTGCGCGCACGCCTTGCACAAACAACTTTTACACTATGATTATTCTTTTGCTTTTACCATAGCTTAACTTGACTCTCCATTGGTAAGGAAATAACAAGAGTATGGCTCAAATCATTTCACGTTGCCCCACTATGAACACTCCCTTTACACACCTTTTTGGTAGCCCACTGTTTAAGCCCGTTATTCACGCTCCTCAGCTCCAGCCCTTACTGTTTCTCACGCCTTGCTTTTACCATTCGCTTGCCCGCTGCTAAAAGCACGCTCTCCCATCTCTGCCTTTGTATTCCCACAGCTGAGACACCAGTGATTTGTTCTCTGAGCAAAGATGTACCTGATGGTTTAGGCAGTTTAGCTGAGGTTTTTCCTTAAGCCCATGCCCTCTTCTTCTCTGTCCCTAGAAATCAGGTCCACCCTCAGAGATGACAGCAAGGCCAACACAAACTGGAAGGCATGAGGCTGCAGCACCCCGTTCACGCACGTGCGCGCAGCCCCTGGTGCAGCTCATCCCGTTTGGGGATGTTTAGCCAAGTTCAGCAAGGTCTCCTCCTGTTATTCCCCTCTAACATTCCCAGCAGATTTAACAGTGTCACCGTCCTTGACGGGCACATTATCCCGCCACGGTCTGGGAGCCCCTTGCTGGCCCCAGGGGCAAGCAGGACCCACTTGCTCCTGGTGCAGAGTCTCCTTCTGCAGCAGGACCGGAGACCTGCGGCGTCCAGGCACCTCCAGCTCCATCCCTCCGCGGGATGCAGGACACAGCCGCAGCTGCTCTTTTACCACCGCATCCCTCCCAGTCCTATCTCCCCTCGAAGACAGCGGCCCGGTGGGCATGCTGCCAGCTCCTCCCGCCAAGGTCGAGGACAATACCGCGCTCTGTGCTCTCGCGGCCGACTCATGCTAAATGGTAGCAGATGGCGTCTCCCCCCCGGCGCCCAGAGCTGCGGCGCTGCAGTTGGCAAGCGGCAAAGATCACCCTTCCCCGAGCGTTCCCCTTCTCCCTCCTCCGTGTGGGCACACGGCAGACCGAGGCTGTCACATTTTCCACCACGGATGCTGAAAGCAGCCCTTTGCGAAGCACGGCCTCCCACGGCCCGTGCCCGGAGGAAAGGGCAGGCTGCCCCCGGCCGGCACAGCACGCTGGGCCGCAGGAACGTCCGCACGCTGGGTACAGCTCGTTTCGGCTCCCAGAGGCAGTCCTCCTCCTCCTCCTCCCACAGAAAAAACTGCTTCGTCCGCAGCAGACGTCAACGTCATACCACCAAGCGCTGCTCCTCCACATCACTCCTTCCTTAATCATCACCTACATTGTAGGGCAGCTTCGTTAAGATCTGACAGTCAGCCTCGCGCTTGAAGCTCCCTCTGCACAAACATCCATCGGTCACACGTTCCTCCTTGTCCTTTCTGCCAGAAAATAAACACTAACCACTCGCCGAAGCTATGAACACAGTGGGGATCTGAAATACAGCACAGAACAGCGAGATTTCCCAACTAATTATTATTTATAAAATTTCCCAACTATATTACTATTTATAAAATGACATACAACTCAATCAGCAGAGATTTCCAGCTCCAGAGGCAACAGCACAGCTACAACACCACGAGGAGAGATGTTGAGAAAAGTTTGCATGCTGTGCAAAGACATTCACATCCCACTGGAAGGTTTTATTTTGCTGTGGAAGGGAAAGAATCAGGCTAACCCAGCTTTCACCGCACGGAATAACAAGCCCAACACCACGTACATGATATAAGTGGGAAGCTGGCAGACAGGAGGGAGAAATTCTGCTTTTCAGCCTTAAATTTTACATCGGTGCTGAAGAAAAAGAGAAGCAAGAGCCTCGCACTCAGCATGGGCTTAAAAAGTGTCATCCCACTCCTCTAATACAAGGATGAAGAAGAAAAAAGATGGTGCTTTATTTTAAGGAAGGATCAATGTTCCCCTAGAACCAGGAATGGAAAAGGGGGAAGATGAGGGTCTGCAGGACTGGATGAAGAGCAGAGGACTTGTGAGCCTCCTACCGCCGCAGCCATAGGGCAGAGATGAGGTCAGGCAGCAACATCTGCCTCGAGATCTGGAAACTTCAGGAAAATAATCCAATTTCTATTCAGATGATCTAGGCACTAGGAAGCACCATGTTTTTGGGATGTCTAGGTAAACCATCACTGGAGTAATAATAATAAATAATAACAATAAAATTCCATTCTTATTATTATCATGAATATTGTTGCTGTTGTTATTATTGCAGAAGCCTGGCAGAAATCCATACTACAGAATGCCCCACCAGATAACCCTATCTTGAACATCCACACTTTGAGGCATCCCTCCAAAGCATTTCTGTCTCACTACTTCCTCTTTCATTACTCGGTGTAATCAAGTACAGATCCTCTTTTAACAGCTGAGATAGAGAAAGCGCACACAGGCAAATGGAAGAAAACCATTTTCATCCTAACAGGAATAAACCTTTGCTTCAGCTGGTGGATCCTCAATTCCGTGAGCAGAGGCAGACAGCAAAGTGATCAACATCACGGTTCCTCAAAACAACGTCAGAAATACAGATATTGAAGAAAAACTTTTCTCTAAATGCCTGACTTACTGTATTTCTCCCAGTACTGTCTTCTCACTTCACAGAATTGCTTTGGTAATCTAAATTTCCAGCTGTGCTTCATGATATGCCAAGGATACTGCTGACACAAAAGGAGCTAAAAACTGAAGCCCTGATCAGGATATCCAACACAGAAGGACACCTATTACCGCACCACAGGCTTCTGGATGTCACCACTAGAGGGACATACATGAAGGTAAAAAAACCCTGAAGCTAGCAGCTGTTAAAGATGTTCAGACTGCTATTGCAGTCAGAGAGATAAAAGGCATTTGGGGCTTTTTTGAGACGTAAGGTTTGTATTTACATACCAGAAAATGTACCACAGGATTTTGCATTGGCAAACAAAACAGTGCGTCCATGGCAGGAATATAGCTGACGGATGCGACCAACATACTGTCATTTCAAACTCATTCAGGCCATATAGACGGGGCAGAACTGACCTCCAGCCTCACAGTCTGCACGATCAAACTTCAGGGAATTCTGCACACCTTAACACAACAATGGAAAATTACAATATTGCATTTTTTTTCCTCCCTATCCAGTCCGCAAGTCACTATCAAAAATTGTCAGAGTAACTAAGCTCTTGTTCCAGTTACCCTTCTCCCTTCCCACAGACCACCTGGCTTCACGGGACTACCTCGCTTGGCTGGCACGACTTACGCCATGTGCCAACGTCCGTATTGCTGGGCAAGCTCAAGTGCCAGCGACAGCACTGAGGTAGAGAAAGAACGAGCAAAATTCATCACCGCTATGAGTACAACTGGTGGCATCTACAACAGGGTGGGAATAAGCCGCATCCCCCAAAAGTAACTGTCATTACGAGTTACATCCTCACTGAGAGCAAAGCTGGAGCACACAGTGGAAGACATTCACCCCAAATGTGACCCCTAAGTTTGCTTTTATGCCACCGAAGTTTTTGAAGATGCCACCACCCTTATGTTCCAAGCTCTCATATGCGGATGACTTCCAGCGGGACACCGCTGGGTCACAGAGCAGCGCGGCCAAAGGAACACTATTGCTAACTTCACCTGGGAAGCAACCGCACGTCAGACCACGTGCCAGAAGTTCAGCAGTTTGCTTCTAAATTAAAAGGCACAAGTGAAAAATAACTTTTTTAACTTCAGCTTTATATCCTATGCTTGAACAATGGCAAGGAAATTGCACTGAAACTTTTTACAAAGCCTGCACAGTCTTCTGCCACCTGAAATAAATGCCACTGAGACGAGATGACTGAAAAGTGTGCAGAGTTACTTTACAGAAAAGAAAATGAAAGCTGGAAGTGTTCAGGAGGTATCAGAAGGGCTTCGTCCATCACCTGTCTTCAACATAGACCATAACAAGGGAAGAAGGCAATATTACTACTTCTTCTGTTACAAATACACGCACTTTTAGCCTATAACCGGTACCCATTCGCAAAGACAGAAAGGATTGAAGAGAGCAGGGTTCATATATGCAAATTTGTGATGGCTCATGTTGCACTAACTTCAGAGTTATACACCTGAGCTGAATGAGGGAGGAGAATTTGTTGAATCTACACATACCGTGTGCTTCACAGAAGATACCTAAAGGGCTCTTCTTTTTATTTTTCTTTTAAATAGTTCTTGAATCTAGATTTAATTCCTTTGGCTTCACTGCAAGAGTGCTGAGGCATTGGAACAGGCTGCCCAGGGCAGTGGTGGAGTCACCATCCCTGGAGGGGGTCAAGACACGTGTGGATGTGGTGCTTGGGGACATGGGTTAGTGGGTTGGGTGGGGTTGGGTTGTCGGTTGGACTTGACGATCCTTAAGGTCTTTTCCAACCTGAATGATTCTATGAAAAGCAGATGGCCTAAACCACTATAATTTCTATCAGATTAATTTTAGGCTGATTATAAAAAATCTATGAATTAATATTTCTATATTTAAAGAAACATTGTTAAAGTCAGCTATTGCAGGCTCTTCCATGCTAGAACTGGAGTTCTAGCAAAAAAGGGAGCACATCTTCTGAACGGGAAAAGGTTCCCCACCTCGCCTGGCAGGATAAGCAGGACCTTTTCTGGTAGTTCTTCAAGTAGCCCAAGACTGAGTCACACTAATCTTGATGTGATACAAAAAAGAAGAAGCAAAACTACCCATGTCATCCTGCAAATATATGTCTCAGTCCTGGTCTTGCCTCTCTCCCCCAGGCCCCCAGTATAAAGTTATAATAAATTCTTGCTGGCTATCGCTGGTTCAGATTTACATTTCCTTAACATCCTTAACTTGCAAAGCTTGTGCTTTTCGCAAAGATCTCAATTAAATGTCCATGGGCAGAAGGGCCCAGAGAGGTTGTACTTAGTCCAGTGCCACAGAGCAGTCACTGCTGGATCTAGAACAAAAAGCGGTTATCTTGAACTGGGGGCATTCCCCTGGTGGTGTTCTGTAGCCACAAAAACAAAGGCACAAAAACCATGGCTAAGAGGGATAGTACAAGCAGTGAGCTGTAGGGATCCAAGCTTGAAATTAGTAGATTTTATGGTGCCAGCTCAGGAGCTTGGTGGCATGACCCGCCAGGTTTCACAGGGATGCAGGGTTGCGGATGGTCTGGGTTACGCTTTTCTAAAAACTATGAAGGGGGCAAACCTATTCTGAGCACGTCAACTATATGTGCATCACTGCTGCTCAAGAGCTCATTCCCACTGAGCCCTCATCATTCACCTTGTGAGAAACAGGCAGCAAAGCTTCAGCCAGCGTCATTTCTCTGGCTTATTGACTGTGCATTTCCAGGGGTCGCCCAAAAAAAATAAAAAGGGTAGTTACGGCTCCCTTTGAAGGATGAGCATAACTTGGAGCATGCCAGTGCATCTGCAGGCAGAGAGGTGGCTCCCCACCAAATATATTTCTGAGAAATCACTCTGTTCATAAGGTCAGGAGATCTTCACTGGGAAACGAGCAGCGCTCAGAACTGCTTTAGTACAATACGCCACTACCCGGAGATGGCAATGTGCAGGGAAGCTGGTGCCTGTTTGATTCATCAGCCTGCTCCCTCCAGAAGAACATAGAATCACAGAATGGTTTGGGTTGGAAAGAACCTTAAAGCCCATCCAGTGCCACCCCCTGCCATGGGCAGGGACACCTCCCACCAGCCCAGGTTGCCCAAAGCCTCATCCAGCCTGGCCTTGAACCCCTCCAGGGATGGGGCATCCACAGCTTCTCTGGGCAACGTGATCCAACGATGCACTCCCTGATCAAGAGTCTCTCCCCATCTCTCCTGTAGCTGTTGATGCCCCCAGGACACGGGGGGTTTCTGGGCTGCCAGCGCACACTGCCGGGGAATGTTCAGCTTCTCATCCCCCAGCACCCCCAAGTCCTTCTCCTCAGGGCTGCTCTCTATCCATTCCCCTCCCAGCCTGTGTCTGTGCTGGGGATTGCCCCGACCCACCTGCAGGACCTTGCCCTTGCCCTTGTTGAACTCCATGAGGTTGGCACGGTCCCACCTCTCCAGCCTGTCCAGGTCCCTCTGGATGCCATCCCTTCCCTCCAGCGTGTCACCACACCACACAGCTTGGTGTCATCGGCAAACCTGCTGAGGGTGCACTCCATCCCACTGTCCATGTCTCC
>VZTO01013561.1:0-10073 GCA_013400615.1 Syrrhaptes paradoxus | reverse complement strand
GAGGTTCCACTTGAATATGAGAAAAAACTTCTTTCCAGTGAGGGTGACAGAGCCCTGGAACAGGCTGCCCAGAGAGGTGGTGGAGTCTCCTTCTCTGGAGACATTCAAAATCCGCCTGGATGCGTTCCTGTGTGATCTGATCTGGGTGTTCCTGCTCCGGCAGGGGGATTGGACTGGATGATCTTTCGAGGTCCCTTCCAATCCCTAACATTCTGTGATTCTGTGATTTCTCACAAGGCCACATACTAATGGAAAACAATAGGTTCTACTTCAAAACAACAGGGTTCAAAACCTTCTGAACACCTCCATCAAATGGAATTTTAGCCATCACACCTGAACATGTCAGCTCATCCCCTGCTCCATGTGGTGCCTCACTGCAGAGTCAAACCTTCTCCATCCCACAGAAGTCCTGCTGTCCTATGACTCCTGGGACTGCAAAGTGCTGGTATCAGAAGAGCAGAATACTGAAACAGAGACTACAGTAAGGATCTGGTATCCAACCTCTTAAGGTGCATGGGAGCACTACAAAGAAAATTGCTTGCTTAGCAAAATAAAAAAAAAATTATCTGTAATTCTTCTTTTGCCTTACTTCTGTCCCCTAGGGGAAAAAAATGCAAGTGAACTTATCAAACCACATTTTCCAGGCCTCCATGGACCCTTAATGAAAAATGCTGCCAATCCATAGGTGACAAGAGTTATCACTGGCTGTGACCCTCCTATTTCAGACGTTTGAGGACTCACAGCAAAAGTCTCGAAGGGCTTGATCACCTAAGCACTGTGTATCAACAGGGAATTGCAGAGTTTTTAAGAACTTCACAACATACTGGAATCCTTTTAGCTTCATGAACCTCACACCACACTTGTGGAGGCTGAAGGGGTGCTTACCAACAGTAAAATCAGAGCAACACATGTACCCAAACACACCGCATGGACCTACGCAATCTAAGCTGATTTAAGCACAAAATAGCCAATCTGCAGAAATTAAATAACTTTTTGAACTAAAAAAAAAATCATTAAGCATTGAGGAGTGAAAGCCTATGACAGCAGTAGAAGCAGAATGGTTTATTATCCAATTTTTCATGTAAAGGAAGCTTAAAACCCCGGCTCAACCCACCTCCTGCTCCCTACCAGAAGAGTTAGTCTGCAGGAAACTTCCCCTGCCATATGGTATGCAATGAAAGACAAAGAAATAAAGAAAAAGGCCTGTGGATGCCTCTTATTCTGGCTAATGAAGAAATCATTCTAACATTTTCAAAGTTCTGGGAATTAATATTTCACTCCCTTGCAGAGATTCTCTAATAACGCCCCAGGCTTTTGGGAAATGCTCTGTATTCAAAGACTTCATAAGTCCGTAAAGTCAGCCTAGAAACCTGATGAAATACTTCTCACTCTGCTGAGAAGGCACAGTGGAAGGACGTCATGCCGGAAAAATGATATTAAACAACGCTGTGAACAGCAGCAACTCAAGTCCTCCAAAATAATAGAAAAATACTTTGTAGGGCAGCATTCGGTAGCACCTTCCTGACATCAATCTGTAAGACTTACTGCAGATTTCAATTAATACCTGAAAATAATTCTTACAAGAGAAGCTGTGATGCAAGAGCAGCCAAAGGTTTGAACAGTATCATAGAGAAAAAGACTGCCTGAGTGTCAAAACTACGTCTCAAGACAGATTTACACATGGCAGTCCAGTGAAACTTTTTTTCCCCGCATCCTTTCCAGCTGCAGCATTTGAGAAGGTATTTCAAGTATTGTGATTTATATCCAGCACTTCTTTCTACTTGAAGAAGCAGAAGTAAGTTGTCTCGTTGCAGCAATCCTTTTAGCCTGTTTTCCCACAAAGGGAACCGACACTTCTGTCGTATAGCATCCCTGAGAAACCGCTTTCTGAAAACGTCTGCACAGAAAGCTCATCTAAACCGGAACAAAAATGGTGTGGTTTGCCTCAGCAATGTGTTTGGCCTTGTTCTCCTGACTACAGCTCCCAGGCCTGACAAACGGACCCTAAAGAAATGTTTTAGGGACATGGGTTAGTGGGTTGGGTGGGGTTGGGTTGATGATCCTTGAGGTCTTTCCAACCTGAATGATTCTGTGACTCTATGAAAGCGCACAGCGCTGGAGGGAATTCTTCCCTTCTGCAGCCTCCACCATCCACGACTCCAGAAGGGCCCCGTGTTCCCCGATGGAAAGGAGATAGCCCAGGAGCTGGACTTGGCGGAACTAAGTAGACAAACAAGTGCAGAAAAAAGCAGCAGCAGACATGCAAGTAACGTCCCTGAGATACTACAGCTATTTCCTAACAGCCTGAAAAATCCCTCAGAAAAAAAACCATGTTCTCAAGCCAGAGACACGTAACTTGGGGCTGCACTGAGAAGGGTTCTAGAGGGACGAAGAGACGTTGATAACTGCCAAAGCACAAATTCATCCACATGGACACACATGCTGGACTAGGACACTTCAGCAACAGTGAACGATACAGCACAAGTACGCCGAGTTTAAAAGCAAAAGATGAAACAAGGAATATATAAGATCAACATTTGGAAATGTACATTTTCGTTGAAACAGGTGTAAGGAAATACGAACACTCGTGCACTGAACAGCTTATTGGAGCAGTCATGGGGGTATTTGTTTCTCCAGTGCCTTAGATCAGAGCAGGCAAACAGCTCCCACGCTAGCAAACATGGTCCTGTAAGTAAGTTTTCCTTTAGTGCCATTTCCTCATGAAACGGGTATGTAATNAAAAAAAAAAAAAAAAAAAAAAAAAAAAAAAAAAAAAGGCATGACCAGGATTGAAGTCCTGGGAGCTCCTACAAGCATCTGGACATCCTTGGGAAAGCCACAGGCTCCTGTTGCAAGGCTTTGCATACTGCCCTTGCTCAAAATGCAACAAAGGCAGCAGCCCTTGGGAAGTCCAGGGAACTCCAAAAAAGACATTCAGGCTCAAAACCTGTGCGAAAACCAACGGACAAGACTCAAGTTCCCACTTCGCTGTGCTCAGTTTTTCCTGGTACAAACCAGGTGCAGCAACTTGACCCAAGAAGTAATCAAGTCCCTGATCTGTATACGCAAATTTTCCCTCCAGAAGATATTTATTTAAACTCTGTTCTGGTTTCTGATGAGTACAGACGGACTTGAGTTTTTACAAAGCATTACACACACAGCCTCCCAGCTCCTCATTTCAATCCCATCCAGTCCCTCCAAAAAAAAAGACAATTTTAAATATTAAACAATGTCATGACTTAAAGAATGAACAGAATGTTTTGAAAATGCAAATTAAATGCATCTGTATTTTAATTACAACATGAAAACTGCAAGACACTTGTCTCCACGCACATTTCTTTCGTTCACCTTCAGCAACAGCCACGTACAGAGAATTAGTTTCACAGTATAAATCCACTCCCACGTACATTCCCAAAATAATTTGCGTGTATTGCCAATAAACAAACACACACAAAAATTTCCCGGCCACCCACAGACGCAGGAGACAAAAAGAGGACTTGTCACTATCGCCTTTGGGATTCAAAGCAAAATGACTTAACTTTTACTATGGGGAAACCAGAATGCCAAAGGCAGGGCGAGCTTCAGCGCCGCACATTTAACACAATGTTCATGTAAGCTGACAAAATTTAAAAACTCCTGCAAATATATCCTGTTTCTACGCAGCCATTTTCTCGCACGAAAGCTAACAAAGGCTAAACAGAACCTTGGCTGCAACATATTTTTTTCTATCACAACCGATGAGCACAGTTTTGCTGCTGTTGTGCTATAAAACTGATTTTTATATTGAGTCACCAAGAGGCTACGGGTGATGAACAGCTCCATTACAACAGGCTGACAATACTTCCCTTGACAAGCAACAGTGACACGGTGACGATGGCAAAGGTGGCTTCATCTTTATTTACCATACCGCTGACAACACTTCTACAGGCACTGCGACGCCTCCGCAACCAGACTGAGTCTTGATTTTAATTTCCTCCCCAAAGACTGATGCTGGGGCATGAAACATCCAGTCTGATTTCCCAAAACCTCTTTTTTGTCATGAATAGGATAATACTTAGGATACTAATACTTAGGATAATACCTCATCAGGAAAACTGCTCCAGGATGAAATCACTATAGCTGCATGCTTGTTAGCACAGGGGGAACACTGAACACCCCGATGCTATCCTAAACATACTGAAAACCCCACACTCAGGATTAAAAACAAGCAAAGACAACAAAACAAAAAAACGTGCCTGATTCTTAGGAAGACTCGGGATAAATATTGAAGGCAGCCCATAAAATAAGCTTTTGAAACAGTCCAACATGACATCCTTGTCTCTAAGTTGGAGGGACATGGATTTGACGGAAGGACCACTCGCTGGATAAGGAACTGGCTGGATGGTCGCACTCAGAGAGCTGTGGTCAACAGCTCAATGTCCAAGTGGAGACCAGTGACATGGCCAGAAGGGCCAGCCTTCCAAACGCAAACATCGGGCTGTTCAAGCCTTGTTCTGTTACAACCCCCTGCAACGCTCCCGGCTCGGGGGAGAGGGGCTGGAAAGCTGCCCAGCAGAGAGGGACCTGGGGGTGCTGGGCGACAGCCGGCTGAACAGGAGCCAGCAGTGTGCCCAGGTGGCCAAGAAGGCCAACAGCATCCTGGCCTGCATCAGCAATAGTGTGGCCAGCAGGACTGGGGCNGGAGTCACCATCCCTGGAGGGGGTCAAGAAACGTGTGGATGTGGTGCTTGGGGACATGGGTTAGTGGGTTGGGTGGGGTTGGGTTGACAGTTGGACTTGATGATCCTTGAGGTCTTTTCCAACCTGAATGATTCTAGGATTAGCATCTCCTGCTCTGCTGTTATCAGCCAGAGTTCCTCCTGTCGGGGACAGTGACAAGCTGTATGTGAGGGACCTTCCATCCCCATGCAGGCGGGGATGCTCCAGTGCCACACAAGCTGCACGCTTGCCCAGGAATGTGTTCACCACGGCACCACACACACATCTTAGACCTACAGAGAAATACTCCATGCTTGGTGCCCCGTTCACACAGACCACACTTTACCCTGCAGCAGGAACTAAAGCTGCTTTTGCCGTGGTCACCTCTATCAGGAGGAGAGAAAGCATCACCGCCCAGATCATCACTTGTGTTTGCTCAGCGTGTCCCCTCCGCACCCACCGCTGCAGGGCGCAGACCCGACTGCAATAACTGACACAGCAACTGAACATATAAAAAATACAGACCACAGGGATAAACTTTCTAAAATGCCAGTGATTCAAGCTGGGGTGAGCGTTAAGCAAACCTCACAGATACCGTGCTTGCTTTGCATACCGACCGCTTACCGCATATAGCTTTCATAATCACATCCTTACTAAGTATAAAAGGAAAAATAAAACCACTCTGCGCTTGAGCTGCATCTGCAAATTCCACCTTGCTCGGCTCATCCTCACCCGCTGAGTGATCGCCCTCCTTAGCTTTGAAGCCCACTTCATATTTCTGACGCTTCGGCACCCCATCAGAATCTCCGTGCATCAGTCACGACAACTATGTTTGTGCCTTGACACCCAGACAGTTTAAGAGCAAGAACGTGGAGGTGAGTTTCAATAAACATTATCCTCTTTTAGCCTTTTAAAGTTCCATAATGGGAAATTGAAAAGTAATATGGGGATTAACAGAACACAATAAATGAACACAGCAGGCTAACTGGATGTGGAGAAGGCCAGCAAACCACCCAAGCAACACACACCGTACCACTCTGTTGACAGGGTAAAATGTTCTTTAGACAAATCTACCCCCAGGAAATAAAAAAAAAAACCCACAACTAAAAATAAGTTTAGGGTTTCAAAGCAGCGATGCTTGCTGTTGGTACAATCTGTTTAACCAGCCGTGGTGACCAGGGAGCACGCTCAACTGATGGTACCGATGCCACCAAGCACATGTGCTAAGAAGCTGTTGATGCTAAATTACAGATTCCTGTGTTACCACAGGTCACACTACCTCCTAACATCCAACATAATCTAAAATCACGACCAAATACACTTGTACAGTCTGTATGCCGCCCAGCGGTGCAGCCCCTTGCTGTGGAACAATCATAGTTCACACTGACAGACAAAAACCACATCCTCTGCCTACACTGACCGGAGGCGAATGAAAAAATTATGAATGAAGGTATTAACAAATTAACTGACTTTTTCTTTTCCTTCAGTTGAATCATTAATCACCTTCAGCTCCTGTTCTGGCAGAACAGACATGGTCATTTGTCACTATAAAACCACAAAGACTTTCCATGTGGAGTAGAATATCCTACCTGGAACAACTTCAAAAAGGAACTTTCCTGGACTTTCTTCATTGCAAGGATGCTCAATCACTCTGTTGCCAGGTAGAAAGATGGTACCCTAAAGAAAAAAAAAAATATGGTAAAATTATGCAAATTATGAGAGAACAGGAATAGGAATCTCTAAAAACCATTTTTAATTACATGTATTTTATGCCGTAAGTAATAGACCTTTAAGACTGGTATAATTTTCTTGGCCACTTTAATTTTCAGCTTGAGCTGGTTTTGTCTCAAAAAAGCACAACCTAGCAGATGGGATGAACAGAGCAGAGTCTTCACTCTGGAGTAAATTTAACTGGGTCGGAAGCTTGTGCCGGTGAACACACACAATATATTTAAGCTATTTATGTCTTCCTAATCAATTAAGCAAAAACATAAAATTAAGGAGACCTAGCTTTCTGACTCTTTGATGTAAAATCGTTTTAATATTTCCTTTGCAGCGAGCTCTTAATGACAGATTTTACAGAACATAAGAAGAAAACAGTCATAATATTTATAACATCAGCACCTTCATTTCATAGCTGAAATCCATTTAATCAACTCAAATGTGAAGGCTAAAGCTACGCCTGACAGCTACGTTAATATGAAGGGAACCCATAATATATATATATATTAAAATAATGTTATTATTTTTAAATAAGAAAATAGCTTTGTTTGTGCAACATGCACCTGGATGTCCCAGCCTAGCGGGGAAAGCCTAATAGAGAGATTTCAGCTCTTTCACTTCCCATTTTGTCTGCTTTCACACCCAGCTGTCTGCCTTCCCCATACGGCCACACTTCCCCTTCGGAAAGTTTTGCGGCTATCTACAGAACTGCACCCAGGCTCTCCGGAGTGTCCCTGTGCTCAGTTTCTCAGCAGCTGGCAGCATGTTTCACGTGATACGGTGATAAATTGGGAACACCTCCGTACCTTAACAGAACCCCTGTGGCCAGGTAGATCATAGAATCACAGAATCATTCAGGTTGGAAAGACCTCAAGGATCCTCAAGTCCAACCGTCAACCCAACCCCACCCAACCCACTAACCCGTGTCCCCAAGCCCCACATCCACACGTTTCTTGACCCCCTCCAGGGATGGTGACTCCACCACTGCCCTGGGCAGCCTGTTCCAATGCCTCAGCACTCTTGCACTGAAGACATTTTTTCTCATCTCCAGCCTAAACCTCCCCTGGCTCAACTTGAGGCCGTTTCCTCTTGTCCCATCCCTTGTTCCTTTAGAGCAGAGCCCAGCACCCCCCTCACTGCCCCCTCCTTTCAGCAGCTGTAGAGAGTGATGAGGTCTCCTCTCAGTCTCCTCTTCTCCAGAGGATAGGAGCAGGAGGCCCCCAGTCCCCATGTCACCATCCCCTTGCTCAGTTGTCTTTCTGGGCCCTTGAGGTGCAACATCTGGCCCATCCATACAACTTGGATAATTCAACGAGTACAGACGATCAGAGAGTTGCAAAGGTTTAACAAGTTAAAAGTTCTGGTTTTACTATCACATCTCTAACTCCAAGGGGAAATGAGAGAAAAGCAACTCGCCTTAGACATCTAACAAGACAGTATTTTGCACACAACAGATGCAGGTGATTTCCAGAGGAAACACATGTTTTGACTTGAGTATCAGTGCACGCAAATGCTCCATAATTAGAAAGCTTCACATTGCTTCGTATCAAACTCTGCAAACCATTCAAAACTGGTTTTTTTAAATCTCAACCCGAGACTACAGATTTCACCAAGTTTCTATTCTGCTTTCAAAAAAGAAAGAAAGAAACAAAGTGCCAGCAGGGAACAAGGCATACAGTTGATAGAAAATATATAAAAATGGGAGGAGAGGGAGAAAAATGTGGCCCTCACCCAAGACCCTCACCCCCATTGCCATCGTCCTTGGGCTGTGCCTCCGCCGGGGCAGAGGATCCTGCACAGCTCCTTTGTGGTAATCCCAGGTGGTTTTTCAATGTCCAACACTTCTGTCGTTACCAAGACAGTTCTGCTTCTCCAGCTGAGTGCTGAGGGTGACTCACAGGACTCGGGAGAAGTTTGGGTTGCCCAAGAAGCATTGACCTTTTCCCTAAACTAAGCATCAAGCCTACTTTCAAAAGAGCTTCTTGCTCACATGGTGCATTTCTGCACCACACCGCTGCTTCAAACCAAAGATCATCTCAACAGCAACATAGCAACATTTCTGTTAAAATTAAAAATCTGCATATACGAAGCCTTTAACTAATGAAAAATCACTACTCAGTTAACAAAGCACCCGATAAAATACTGCAGTGCAGCAAGAATGGCACAACTCCCCTTCGGATTAGAGTGGCAGCGCTACAGCCGTGCTCAAAGAGATGTGTTACCCCACACCGGACCCCTGCAACGCTTCCAGCACCGCGGATGAGCGACACGAGGAAGCACAGAAGGGGAGGTAGGATGGCCACCACACCAGTGCTTCGTGACAACCAGCTGACAGATGACATTTCTGGTTTGCACGCTCTGTGTAACACTAACAGCGAAGCAACCCTGGGCCTCTTTCTGTCCTCTCCTTTACTCTTCCCCAGGTACACCTTCCCCAGCCTTGTCTCAACTTCATTTTCCAAAGCAAACTTATCACCAGTGTTCAAGAGACACCAGGTATTCCCCAAGAAAGTTTGTGGTACGAGGAATTCCCATGCCTTTAAGATGCTGGCTGGCAGCTACGAAGACAAATACATGATTTTTCAGTACCTCTGGAGGGATTTTACTCAAAAAGCATGTAGACACATGAAGAAACTAACTGCTTCCTTGCCAAAATAATGTCTTCAGTATTTATTCTAATACAGCTCCACAAGGCTTAACTATTTGCTTGCTCATAGTCGGTCCTGCCACCCCTTAAAAAAGCTACTTGTGAAGTCCACTGTGTCAGCTTTCACATCAGATCTTCTTCTTGCCCTTCCAACTTCCATGATTTAGCAAAGATCACTGAATTCTACTCCAGCTTTCACGGCAAACGCTATGTCTATGTATCTGTTTTACCTCTTTCACGAGAAACTCTTCCCAGGATTTTTTTTCTTCTGGTACCTTTACATAGTTTCAGTTAACTTAGAGGATCTTCACGTCATTTCTTCCTCTTTTGTTTCTTGATAGAGATGTTTTAACCGGTTAACCACAACAACACAGAAGCTGCTGCGTTGGTTTGGCAGCAAAGATTTCCAGAGCTTTATGCCTGCCAGAGCCCAGCCCTTGAACAAACGCAGCCCAGCTCCTCGTGCCTCTCTGCAAGAAGGCTCCCGCATCAGCTGGGCTGCAGCCCTCCAGGAAAAAAAGAAAATTCTTCAGAAATAGTGCTGAGAAGCTCTGCAGCCTGCAATCAACTGCTATCCCCCACGCCAAGCTCTCTCCCTCCTTTGGTGGTGCCAGAACAAACACCTCCATAGGTGACTTAGAGAGAGGAAGGGGTGAAGAAGCATCAGCGCTCAGGAAGGGTCACCAGCTGGGAAGGAGGGAGCTGACAGGGAGGACCAAGAGGCAGAAAGGGTCTCTGGGCACACATGTCTGTTCTGTGACTCACTGCCGAGTACGACGCAGCGCTGTTGTGTGGTTTCTTTTGACACTGTCACTGTTTCTGGGAAATCTCCACTGTCATACTCCAGAAACAACAGGGCACTTCAACTCGGGTGGCACCTTAAACCGAAAGCCATGGCATGTCCTGGAGAATGCTCTCAATGGCACTAGAATTTGAGCCAACAGCCTCAAAAGCATCCACTGTGTTTCACTGTAAAGCCTGTTAACCAACCTGGACTAAATAAAGG
>VZTO01013560.1:41582-115597 GCA_013400615.1 Syrrhaptes paradoxus | reverse complement strand
CTTCTGAGCCCCCTCTGGATTTTCTTCTGATTGTGAATTGTGTAGTAGAAATATGTATGCACTGACAGCGAAAGATATTAATCTCTGCTTGCTGGGAAACGGGCCCGTTTACTTGCTGGGTAAAGCAGGGTGTGTAGAAAGGAGTGAGCTTGTTCCTTCTGGCTCATCTGCTGTCTTCTTAACCCCAGGGAAAGTGGGAAGATGTAGGAGACTGACTGCCAGGGAATCTATCACACTAAGAGTATCACCTGCTGGTAAGATGTTTGTCACTCCTCTGTGCCACCTGGTTGGTGCAGGGGGAGAGAAGTGGGGGAGATAAGCCAGACCACCAAGCGCAAAACTGTGAAATATTGTTCTCATTTCAAACGTGTGCAAAGCATCAGAAAATTAGGCTTTATTTTAAGGAACTGAAGGAATACTGTGTGAAAGGACTGTGTCATTAAATCTGGTGACAATTATGCACTGGAAATGTAAATTGTGTTTCTTGAACAATTTTTTCATTTCATTTCCATTGTAAATACTTCACAGTATGAAGCCTAATTTACTGCAGAGAATGTGTGAGATGACATGCAGTATGCAGTGCAACATCTGTCTGCACACATCACATTTCACTCAGTAGAATAGTTTTTTAATTATATTGACTGACTGTAACCTTCCTCTTCTGTTTAAAAGCATGTTACTGTTGAATGTCCAGCTGCAAGGTTCAGTTTTTAATTCAGCGCTGTACTGCTGCCTTTTCAGTTATGCTGCATATTCAAGCTATATACTCAGATTCCAGAGGAGATCACGTTAATAATAATTGCATTATATGCTTCTCTATAAATTGGAGAGTGGGAATATTTTTTGAGGTCATTTGCTTAACAATATTTGCTTTTATAGTAGATTGAGCAGCCTGTTCTTTTCCTTGTGTTCTCAAAGAGTGGAGAGCCTCCTGCCCCTAACACGGTGTTAAGATTGGCTATGGCAGATGTGGGCTAACAATTATTGCTAAGAAACAGCTCTTTGGAGATCTTTGAGGCTGGTGGCTAAGCTTTCGGTGCACTACCTGATGCACTGTGTCGCCATACAAATACACAAACACAAGGAACTTCACTGGGAGCAGTCTTGACAGGATACGAGAGACACGCTTGAAATACAATTGAGACATGATAAACTTTTCCTTTGACATTATGATATAGCAATTGCTGTGTTGTCCTGTGCAGAAGTAGCTAGACTCTCAAAGACATTTTCTAACCAGTATCTCTGTCCGTTTTGTGCACCATTCTCTGTCCAGTCATCATGTTATTTGGATGAGTTCATTAAATATAAATGCTGGTTTGAAGACCCGAATAAGGGGGTGACTTGCTCTTGGCTTTTTAATCTATAAGAGTTAAATATCTCTGCACTTGAAAAATCCTCTTGAATCCCATCTCCAACTTCATATGACAAAAAACTTTGAAAATCCCTTTCTAAATCATAATTCACTCCAGTTTTCTGAGCCATAATGTAGAAAATAGGAATAATAATGCCGGTGTACTTCGTTGCCAAAATTATTTATTGTTTGCAATGTGCTCTGAAAATGTGAAGTGTGAATTACTGTAATTGAGGTTTTAGGATCAAAAGAAGTCTAAAGAGCAGAAAATTTACTATTTCATTATTCCAAGATTAATTTCTGGACTCTAAATAGATTTAACTATACTTGATTTGTGCTTTAGTGCTTAAACAGCACTTAGAAAATTTATTCTCAACTCTTTCTAACAAGATACTGAATCAAGCATTCTTACCTCATGCTATTATTTATTTGTCTCAGTCTCCCATTGACAAAATTTTATTGTTTATCAAAGTATACGTGGGATATATCTCAGGTCCGGCAAGGTATTGCTGAGGCCAAAATCCTTTCATATGTAGGAGCGAATCCTTTCAAAACAATAGTGTGTGTTTGAGAATGCAAGCTGAAGAATTGACAGACATCACTTCCTGCCTGCTCCCTGGCTCTGCTTAGACTGTAGATGAGACATGACATTGAATTCAGCAGAAGGAAAATCTCAATTTTCGTCGATATCAAATTCTACATCAAATAGCACTTCACTCTTATTTGTTGCTGAATGGTCTAAAACATAATTGCAAAGTACTCTTCTAATTAGTTATCTTGAAAATTTTGCCTTTGGCACATTACATTCTGCAGCTTTGTGAAGTGTAAAAAATGTCACATAAGTGGATAGTGTCTGGGGAAACAGCTACTTTCTTCTAATCCTAAAAAAAACAACAGCTTGTGAGGGTCAATCTTTTAAAGTGTATGCTTCACTGAATGCAATTATTAATCATTTCCCTTTAGGAAAAATATTAAATTAAGTGTTAAAGTACAGATCTAAACAGTGTTAAGTGCCCAGAGCTACTGAGTTCATAGTTTCAGTTGTATTTCAGTGTGAGATAACTGACCTACAACGCGAGTGTAGAGCTGGCACTGACTGGTGCGAGATGACTCATCCTGTCTCCGTATTTTATCTGCTTGCATTTATTTATTTATTTCTGTGTCCACCCTTAGTTTCCACGAAGGTCTCTGTGGGTGTGTTTGGGACTGGGTCCTTAGCTTTCTCCATTTTCAGTAAGCATACAGTTTGCAGGGTGACTTTCTCTAACGTGACAGCTTCCTAGTAAAGGTAGATGGAAATCAAGGCGAATAATACGGTCAAGGCTTTTTTTATGATTTAACAACCCTCTAAGCCAGCTGAATTTACTGAGATATAGAACTATATTTGCAAGCTATGGTCAAGATGATTTTCATAGGTAAACAAGCAAAATCCTCAAACTGCTATCAATCAGGCTCAAAACAAGAACAAAAAAAAGCT
The DNA here is from genome assembly GCA_013400615.1 of Syrrhaptes paradoxus. Classification (NCBI taxonomy): domain Eukaryota; kingdom Metazoa; phylum Chordata; class Aves; order Pterocliformes; family Pteroclidae; genus Syrrhaptes; species Syrrhaptes paradoxus. The sequence goes on along the minus strand of VZTO01013560.1, from coordinate 112,769 downwards.
TGAAACATGAATCTTTTTCACTGATTATGATGGTGAAAAAGGCCTCATATTCATCCTTGTGTTTTATTATTAAAGTGCTTTCTGTAATTACGTTTTAATAATGTGATTGATGTCACTAATCACAGATGGTGGCTTTTCTGAAGCAATACCCAATTCCAGATGCCTTCTTAAAGTATCACACTGATAACAGTTAAACCAGCCGGTTTGCTGGTCAGAAGAAGCAGATCTGAAAAGCATTTACAGCTGAAAGGAAGCAGGGCTGGGGCAGCTGGTGGGATGTAAGAACAGCAGTGGTCTTTTTTTCTTCCTTAAATGTAGTGTCTGTGTGTGTGTACATGTATATCTATGTGTACCTACACACATGTGCATCTGTGTCACTCTCCCTCTCTATGTATGTACACATGCGTGTGCTTGTCCAACTGCTCTGAGAAACAGGGCTGCTGTTAGCAGCACAATATGCTATCATGGGTTTGCATTATTTTGTGTCCCTTGTAGCGTTTCACAGTGGAAGGATTGTTGCTGATGAACAGTGATTTTGAAAAGTGTGATTAGGAAAGAAAGGCTGCTCTGGTGGGAAAGATTATGTCCTGTGTGATCAGAGCTTTCAGTTTGATTCATTACTCTTTCATGAGACAGTTAACTTTAGACAAGTCAGTTATTCTTATCTTGTACAATGTCTGTGATTTGGCAAACAAATATTTCATGTGAAAAAATCCTTGTTATCTCAAGTTGCAAGAAAATTATAAAAATGTCTGATTTTTTCATGCACAATTTTGTTGTTGATTGAAGCCCTCATTCTAAACTGATGTGGATTTTCTGTATATAGAAATCTCAAGTATATCCCAGACAGAATTCAAAACATGACATGTATTTTTTACCATCAAAAAACTCTCCATGATTCTTTGACAGGTAATGACTGGGAAGGGAGAGAAGCAGGAACTAGAAACAATTCAGGATTTCTGTTTCTTCAGGTTAGAGTTGATATCTCAAAACCATTTTTGATATCTAGGTCCCAGATGCCTTAGTGAAAACAGAGATTCTTATGTAATTAGTTACACAATACAGAACACGGCATCTGAAGGGGCTGATCACAATTCTTTGTATCATCTGCTGCCACATCTCTTTCCCTACAATAGCCTCGTAGCAGAAACACTCAAAGGCAACATGGTATGGCTTGTACTGACCCCAGGTCTTAGCGAGAGCAGGGGCTTCAACCTGTGTACTCTGTCCATCTGTGTCACTCTCCCTGATGTAGGAGAGTTCCAACCGATGACCTCCTTTGGGTCAAGGACTTGAAGACACATTTCTCCGTATGTAAGGTGGCTGCACTAAGAATCAACACAGTTGTGTGTTCTGGGCTGATTTCTGCTTCCAGGTAACTTGCTTGGTTATTCAGTTCTAGATATAAGGAATCAGTCCAATAAAAGCCAAAGAAAATCCAGCATATCCACGCAAAACTTTCAGTTTTGACAACTGGGGTTTTCATATGAAGTGATATTCTGCTGAGAAATAACTGTGAACATACACAACGATGTTAACATTCTCGGATGGCCTCCTTAGAAGAATTATGTTGAAATTATAATGTCCAGAGTGTCTTCTCTAAACTTTTAACTTGCTTTTGTTCCCCCACTGCTAACTTAATTTTGAGTTTTCTTTAAGGCTGTTACAAGCCTTTGGTAACTTCCTGTATGTATAATTCAAACATATTCTTACAGGTTTGAACCTTGTTCAGGAAACAGTACCAATGTTTTAAGTCAAGGCTATCCTTCCTTTAGGTTTCCAGATGTTTTCAGCTGACTCTTTCTGCTAGGGCAAAGTTGTAACCATGCATCACTTAATATCTGTCAAAATTTGTTAATCACAAAGGAAATCTCTCCTGTACGTTACTTAGTGACCTTAAGAAGCAGCAGTAAAACCATAATCCAGTGTTTCAACACATGCTGAAGACTGCAGCAGTTTTCACATGGATGCTTTGTGTAGTTCAGAGAGGAGAGCAGATGTGTTTCCATGAACACTGGTTTTAGTTGCAGGTTCACGGCAACTGCTTTCTTCTGGGTTTGGCAAACATTTATTTCAACATTCATCCTGCTTCTTGCTTTACACCTACTCTCATTCTCTTTTCTGGGATTTTGCAGAAGACACAGCTCCTGAGGGAAGATGGGAGCAAGTTCTGAGTGTTGGAGCACATGCCTGTCCCTGAGTCTATTGCTCTGGAGTCTCCATTCCTTGAGGGAATGATTAAATGGAAACTGCACAAAGTGTCCCTTGTACCTGGAGTCTCTTCTCCTCAGCTTGTTTTAGCTTCTGAATTTCGTCTGTTTATATTTTTTCGACTATTTTTTAATTTTATGTTAAGCCAGTCTAGAGATGTTTATTGTTCTTTGAGAAGCATATCAGGATCTGTCTGACCAAAAATATTGAGCTTCTGTCTATTTAAGTTGCACTTCTACAAAATATAAGTGCAAAATTTGTTATAAAGTGTAATTTGAGAGCTCATAGGGAAAGTTAGTCCTATTTAATCTTACTCACACACTTCACCTTGAGTTCAGACTGTGTCCTTACCTTGAAAGACCCTCAAAGTTTTACCCCAACCTATCTCTCTAGCCTTATTCCCTGTTGCTTTTCTCTTCTTTATGCCACCAACACCTGTCTCAAGGCTTCATTTGTCCCTGATCACTCTCTCCAGGCTTTTTTCCATGCCTGTACATCGCAGCTTGCATTTCTTTGCCAAGTCACAATCCTACTTTCATTAAAGTCCATTAACCAAAATAAAAGAAATAATGGAAATGGAAAGAAAGAAATGAAAAGCCCACTCAAATCCTGGTCTGAAGTGGTGAGGCAGTGTCCCATCTCCTTGGGTCAAAACTGCTTCCCAAGAACACAGCCACACAGATGAAATTGCAGGACTTGGGATATGATCCTTCTCACCAAAATTAGAGCAGGTTTATTTTACATCTGCTGTATTGCTTAGTCAGTATCACAACAGTAAGTAATTCAGTATTCATTGAAGGGTTTTGTGTGTCTTTTTAATACTATTTCCGTGACCCGTATATAAATGTATCAGTGCAACCTGATGAAACGACTGTTCAATGGGAACAGTAATTCTCATCTATCTTTAGCAATGGATCGTTAACACAGCATGAATTAGGGATAGATTCTGCCTTAAGGAAAGTTGACAAAGCAGTAAAAACTCCTCCTAGAAAATAAAGGATTTTTATATGGCCTTAGGGTTACTGCCCCTTAAGAAGAGACTGGCAAAGTTTGGTTCTGATCTGTACTTTCCCGTCGTTCCGGGAAGCAGCTGGCTCTTGCTCTTGGCTCTGGTTTTGCTCCATATGAGGTTGCCCAGTGTTCATCCACCAAGAATCTAAACATCTTCCAGCAGTGCCTGGCGTGGCTGACATCTGTCCCCTGCAGTCTGGTGTCTGATCCTGGCTCTGGGACGGGTGCAGGTGGAGTTGATGCAGTGTCCTTCTTCCTAAAATGTAATCTTAAAAGAAATAAAAGAAAAAAAGCCAAAACAAACAAACCCCCAAAAACCCCAGGAATCAAGCAAGCAAAAACATTCATTTACCCACAGCTATACCAGCTGCTGAATTTGAGATTTTTGCAGGAGGTTGAATGTGGTCTCTCCTCACTCCTTGCCCCTTTCTACTCGCTGGGAAAGACCAGCGGTGTGACACAGAAGAGTCTACCTACCCCGACTCCATGGACACAGGTAGGGTGTGTTCCACCCCCTGCAAATGCTATCCAGGCACACTGCAGGGCTGACAACCTAGCCTTTAAATGTTTGATTTGTTTATTAATTATTTATTTATAAAAGTATCACAGCATTTAAAAACATGCTTCACTGAAAAATCTCTCCTAGACTTTATTCACTCTGAGATGTGAAAGTGGAGGCATAATGCATAACTTTTAAAAGATTAAAAAACGTTGATCGGACTTGACTCAGGAAGAACCTCTCCCTTGCCTCCTAATGCTGCGAAGTAGATTGGCACTACACAGAGAAAGCACTGCACCAGAAAGTTTGTTTCCTAATCCTTTGACAGGCCTCCTAATTTTTTTCTCCAGTGTTCTAGAAAATAGACAGACAAAAAAAAGTCTCAAACCATGTAACAGCTAAATTTAGCAGTCAGACAGTACAAGATCAGAGCTATGTTTTACTCTGGACCTGGAACTGCTGTCAAAGATCTAACAAAGTCTCTGCTTAATGGAACTCAGAGATTCAAGGGGAAAGTTGTTTTGCTGTTTGTGTTTTAAAGTTGATTAGTCTAGTGGGAATTAAATCTTTCATTATGAAGTTTCCTTTCAGGATAAAATGTTTGGTTTCAGTCTTGCAAAAAAACTTCTAATCTTTCAAAAAAACCCTTCACTTTACTAGATTTGGATGGCATGTGTTATCTTTCAGAGATGCACAGGAAGGTCCCCTAGGAATGACAGTGTTGTGTACCAGTATTCCTTGGGGAATCTACAGGAATTCTCACAGCCATTCCTGCTTCATCAGTTATTTTCCTTCCAGATCTAATTTTACTTACCCGTATGAAGATTTCTTCTTCATTTCGTGCCATCTTCTGTTCTCTTCTTCCTTATTTCCTTAGTGCCATTAGATGATCATGAAGAAAGCGACAGTTGTGGTGAACGCAGCAGGGCTGAGGGGCAGGAGTACATTCCTGTCCAGTTTCCTCACTGTAAATGGGAGGGAATGAAAAATAAGGCTGTAATGCAAATAATAAACAGGAATTTTGCATTTCAAAGCTAACCTGTTCTGTAAAGTCCCACTATGTATGTGCTGTCAGCACATATATAGAAGAATCTTAATACGAATGACATTACCTTCTGATTGGCTTCAAGGGCATTTAGAAATGCCGCAGTTCTTTTAATTTCTCTATAGTGCTAGCAATTTTTGTATTATCATTCAATGAGTCTTGCTGAAATCAGCTGACAACAAATGGAATACTTTTCAGCCTTTGAAATATCCAACTGAAACCAAAGCTTGCTAGCAGAGAAGAGCATGTTCCATGGGAGGGTTAAATGGAACCATAGTCTTGACAAAATTAACGGAAATGTACAGCTGAAGTGCAAAGGTACTGGGTGTGGAGTAGTGATCAAGGCTAAATCATTACATACATTCATCCTTTTAATATTTATATTATTGATTTATTATAGGGGAACACCCTCACTATTTCAATTTCTGCCCATTGCCTCTTGCCGTGTCATTGGGCACCACTCAAGAGTCTTTCCAAGAATAAACTTCCACTGCTACCAGGTGTTTGTACATAAGATGCCCCTGAACTTTCTCCTCTCCAGGTTGAACAATACCAGCTATCTCAGCCTCCCCACATAGCTCACATGCTCCAAGCCCTTCATCATCTTTGTGTCTTTTCACTGGATTTGCTCCGTTATGTCCATGGCCCTCTTGTACCAGGGAGTCCAGGACTGGACCCAGCACTCCAGATATGGCCTCTCCAGTGCTGAGGAGGGGAAAGGATCACACCCTCAACCTGCGGGCAATGTGATACTGTTCCTGATGCAGCCCTGGAGAGGCTGTTGACCTTCCTTGCTGCAAGGGCACATTGCTCTCCCATGGTCTACTTGGACCACCAGAGCCTTCTCTGCAAAGCTGCTTCCCAGCCAGTCAGCCCCAGCCTGTACCAGTACACATCATTAGTCCTTCACAGGTGTCTGTTTCTCCAAGTTGCTAACATCCCTCTGAATGACAGCATAATCATGGGGTTCATCAACCCTCCTCTCAGTTTGTATCATCTGCAACCTTGCTGAGGGTGCACGCTGTCCTGGGGTCCAGGTCATCAGTGAAGATGTTAAAACATATTTGCCCCAGCATCAGCCACTGGAGTATACGGTTAGTGACTGACCTCCATCTGAACTTTATGCTCCTGGCCACAACGCTTTGAGCCCAGTGGTTTACCCACCTCACCATTCACTTATCTAGCCTATACTTATCAGTTTGTCTGGGTGGATTTTATAGGATGCAGCGCTGAAGCCTTACTGAAGTCAAGATAAATATCAAACCCCTCTCCCTATATGCACCAAGCCAATCATCTCATTGCAGAAGTCAGATCAGTCAAGAATGCTTCACAAATCCCTGGTGATAACTCCCAATCACCTCCTTGTCCTTCATAGGTTTGGAAATGGTTTCCTGGATTATTTACTCCACCACCTTTGCAGGGACCAAGGCGAGGTTAACTGGCCCGTAGCTCTGCCGATCCTCATTCCTGCCCTTCCTAAAGACAGCAGTGACATTTGCTGTCTTCCAGTCCTCAGAAGCCTCCAGCGTTTGCCATGACCTTTCAAAGATTATTGGGAGTGGTTCTGCAATGGCACTGGCCAACCTCCTCCGCACTCCTGGGTGCGTCCCATCAGGTTCTGTGCGTTTTACTTTGTTTAAATATTCAGGATCAGATCGTCCTCCATTGCAAAGTCTGCAGCAAAGAAGCTTTACCCTCTCTTCTCAGGAACCTGGGAATCCTGAAATCTCATTGTACCAGAAAGGACTGAGCGAAGAAGAACTTGAGCCATTGGCCTTTTCCATGACCTTTGTCACCCTGCCCCATTCAGAGGCAGAGCCATATTTTCCCTAGTTTTCCTCTTACTGCTTGTATATGCTTTGTAATGCTAGGTCAATTTTCACCTTTGCATTTCTGTTTTTCTTTATCCAAAAAAGACCAAAACAGAAAAAAAAAAGTGATACGTATTAAATAAAACATAAAATGCTGTACTCAATCTTCTATCAGCTCTTTTACGCATGATCTAATATTACAGCACCAACTTTAGTATGGATAATCACTAATATCTTGTAAAAAGTAGTTCTTTGCCCAGCTATAATTTAGCGCTGCATGTAAAGACTTCAGATTTATGTAGATAGAATGCTGGAATTCCCCAAGTTATTTTTAAATTGTTATCCTACACAACCCAATTCTTCTTTATATTAGCGAGTGTGAGCAAAAACATTGTGGTGTTGTACTGTAAGCACATAATTCGACTTACTAGCCTCCAGGAACCCAGACACTAACAGTGTCTTTACTAAAACAAAATAAAAGCTTTACTGACTCAAGTATAACATTTTATCTGCTTGACCAATATAGTTTAAGCAAGCAAATCACACATTTTGGTATCTCCACTCTGAACTGTAAGGTTCTTTTTAGAGACATTATCAATTTCTTCACAGTCACAGCTTTCACAGCTGGCACCACACTCCAGTCTCTGCAATCTACTTCTCTCATCCCCATCATTCTTTACTCCATTTGTGTGGTCTTCTGCCTCCAATTTTTACCCGTATTTTCTACTCAGTATGGTCTCTCTCTATGTCTCTTTTCATGTCCAACTTTTTTCTCTTCTTTTTCTGCACTGACCTTTCATTTTCAGACATAACAGTTTGTTAATGGTCAGGGCTCTGCTCGAATGCACATACTGCTTGTCCCTATGGGAAAGTAGCTAGGGAGATGAATAACACAGGGTTTCAATTAAAATCTTTACATTTCAATATATTTAAAGCAGTCTTCTTAGCAAATGTGCTAGTGTGTGCAGTCATCAGCAGCCTGATTTCCAAAAAGACACAGTGATATTTTACTTTGCTATAGCTCCCTTGAAATCAAGGGAAGGAGGCTGTAGGGTGGCTCCTGTGTGTTACCATTCCTTAGAGTTTGCTGCACTTGTATATTGAGAGTTTTTCAGGGAAGTGTAATGGTGTCGATTAAAATGCAATTTCAGCTGGAAATTTGTCCTGGTTGAGAGTAGTTTCACTGGCAAATGGGGATTTTCTGTCGTTTCAGTCCTTTCAGTGTTCAAATTGTTTGTAACACGTGCACACCATTTTTTTCTTTTCAGTAGCGAAAACTTATTTTCTCTGTGGTTCACTAAACTACTGAAATATTTGAGTCACATTTAACTAAAGTTCAATGAAGTAGTGTATTACTCTTTTCTCCCCTGCCTTCCTACACACTGGGTTGTATACAGCTGTGCTGTTAGTGTTTTATATTATACCCAATTCGCAACTCATTTTGCACAGAAGTTATTTTCTGCACAAAAAGCAAGAGATGAAAGATGAAGCTCTGTGTCCAGATTATTTATTCTCAGAAGATGACAGGTTGTTCAAGAGGTTTTCAGGAAATGGATGGTAGAATGGAAACAATTATGTCATCTTTCCTAGAATGACTAAACTTGCAGTTACAAGGCTAAGAAGTTAAGACAGGCTTGTGAGCTGGTGTAAATCATTGTAAATCCTCCTGAAGTAAAGATCATCCTTCTTACTGGGTGGCAGGACAATAATGAATTGCTACATCAGATTGTGCTATTTTACAGAAATTTTAAAATATCAGTTGTGTAAAGAGTTTCAACAGCATTTGCACTAACCAGTACCTTTCAAAAGTCACTATGAAGGTGATATGGCAAACCAGACTATAACATTTATAAATTAACGTGAATATGTAAAATGCACCAAAACAAACAAAAAAAAAGTCAAGACATTTTCACCTTCACATAATGCCACAGGAAAGAAATAAAGCAGAATTAATCTTAAAATGAATTCAGCCCAGCCTACCAATTAATCAAGTGTAGCATCAAATAGGCTTTTGGCCTCACACCGAGTGTGGTTTCTTATGTAATTCTGAAAATAAATGTCCAATCACATACCTTCAATATCCAACAAGTAGATTAAAGGCAGATCCTTGAATTTGGATCTACATTCGAAGGCAGGTTTTGGTCTGTCAGAAAGCCCAAGGTACCAGAAGGTCCCTTTTTTGTGCTCATTTTGCGTCTTTCTACTCCCCTGTTGCAGTAACCTCAAATCCTCTCCTCTCCCCTTTCATTAACTGCTTCATTTGCCCCTCTGTGGCTGTGTAAAAATTCAGAACTCGGCCCAGATTTTAATGTAAAAGCAAAAAACTTACATTGTTTCTGAGCTCCCCACCTTCCCAAACTAGGAACCCATCCTTGTGCCTCTGTATCCCTTCTACCCTACCGCATACTTCAGCAAAACCCCAAACCAGTTTCTTACACCTTTCCAACATTTCTGGTATGCTTTCTGTCACATCCTCTTAGCTCTCTTTCCCACTTTTCCTTGTGGTTATCTAAAGCCTCAGAAATCAGCTTGAACTTGTTCCTGCCCAGGGCGGTAGCTGAGTGTTTTCTGTGCAGAGGAACAGAGTCAAGAGGAGAGAGGAAGGCCAGAGACATAAGAGTCAAAAGGTGATGCTCAAGCCACCAAACCACAGCCATTCTTCCTATAAAAGCAGTGGGCAGACTGCAAACTGGAAATGCAAGGAACAAGCTCATTGTACATTGGAAGAAATTTCTGCATGGATCCACAAAGGACTGAACTTGTCGATGTTGAAACACATCCACCTGAGGTAATGTCTTGATAATTTTTTAGTGGTCAGGGCTGGGTGACTTGCTACACATTAACTCATTCCGTTCCATAGCACCTCACTTTTGACTGTCCAGTAGGATGTATTTTTACAGGAAAGCAAAGGATGAACCGTTACTGAACGTCAAGCAGAGACAGACTTTGAACAGCCTGTGCTCTCCCGTGTGGTGGGTGGGTGTTGTAGCATATTGTCATTAAGGTACGGGTGAAGAGTACCACCACATCCTCCTTGCTTGTTGTGCTAGAGTAAAGGAAGATTCTTGCTTTAAGAGCCTGATTTCAATATCAACGAAAGAAAAAAAGTTGACTAATTGACAGAAATCATTCAAAGTTCATCCTTTTATTTTTGCTTTAATGCTAGGCCTAAAAGACCTGCCATCCTTATTCAATATTTCATCTGCAGCTGAATTTTATAACAGAAATAAGAAAATAAGCTGTTTAAACCATAACCCTAAAATGACTATCATCAGTCTTATCTAACGCCTTAAGGCTTTATTTCTGTAGCTAAAACATTCAACCCTTCAGGTTTTTAATTTGCCAAGCCCTTTACAGAATGCCACAGAACTCAGAAGACTTTCCAGCTGGTCACCTAAAGAGAAATAGAGAGAGGTAACACTATTTCTGTTAATGCTGTCACACCATCCAATACTTGGAATTACTGTTACATATCAAGGATCTAAGGAGGGCTTTTGCCATTGAGTGACAATGGAAAGGAAAAACACAGGCCTTCTGTGTGCATTCAAAAAGAAATAAACTAAACCGAGAAACAGTTATTTTCTCTACCTAGTAATTATACAAACACATCTTTTATTTATAAAAGTGTTCTATCCTTGACTCCTCGGAGTGCTACATAAATGCTCTGAACAAAAAAGTTGGAAGGAAGCCAGCTGAAAAAACAAAATGTCCATCAGAGTAGAGCAAACAAGAATGGTAGACTCTAAATTAACATTGCTTTTCAATTCAAAACCGGGATTTGCACTTGGGAGGACAGTTCTGCTTTATGGGCCTTTTTGGATTTTCACAGTTTATTTCACAACAAACTGTTGCATGTTCTAACACAAATGCCAATTCTCAGGAGCAGATTATATTACAAAGTTTATATCGACTTTTTCTTGTCATTAAAAGTAAAATGAGTGTAAGTAAATTAGGGATTAGGAGCAAATTGTCCAGGAATTCCAGGTAAGAACTAATTAGTGTTTTGGGAGGCATGTGGTTTGGTTTTTTTAACTAGCTGAGAATGAAAGTGAGAGACAGGGAGGCAGCTTTCTCCCCCACAATAGCAAACTTCTATTCAGCGCAATGTAAATCTGCAGGATCATTAAATTAGTCTATCTGTCCATTTTCTTCCATGGGTGATAGATCACCTGGTGCTTCAGCCCTTGCATAAGCCCCTTGCAAGTAAACTTCACACTCAGTGCGTTTCTTCAGGATAATTTTTGTTACCAAGCATTGACCTGAGGGACCCATAGACTGCCGCTCATGGGTCCATCTTTTAGAAAGAGAGGGGGAAACCAGAGTACATTTTTTTCCTGCTGCAAATGTTCTGAACTAGCTTGGGAAAATCTCTGGGTTTAGGTCTTTCTAAGGAAATTGTATCGTGTAGGATCTGTTTGCAAACAGTGATGTAGATATTTCAGTCTAGGTTTTTAAGGGTACTGTACACAGTTCTCCCTTACATAGCCAGCTTTTAAGAGTATTTGACACTGTCATCTTGTTGGGCCATGAAGCTCTGAGCCCAGCAAATATCACAAGCTGAGGGTTAGGGACAGCAGCCTGCCGGAAACCCAGGGCATGGAAACCAGCTTCAGCTGGGTGTAAGTAAATGATGTAGAGGAAATGCTTGTAGCCAAGTCAGCTCAGTGATGGTGTAAGTAAAGCTGTAGCTGTAGCTGTCAGTTGTGTTCCTCATAGCCAGCATCCCAGCATCTAGAGGAAAGATTGCCCTCCTGTATTTAAAAACCTCTATTGGGAAGAATATCCATAAGGAATGTGGGAGACACAAGCTCCTCCCTGCTCCCCTGGCCTGAAACAAGGCCTTGAGCAGAGGAGGTCTAAACAGGAGGCAGGTGCCTTTGCCTCCCCAACCTGCAGTTTCTTGCCCGGTGGGACCCTCCTGTATCCTGTGAATAATAGAGTGAAGGACAGGCTCCGGGTTCACCTGTAAAGCATTTCTCTGGAGAGTGGCAGGCCAGGTTAAAACCTCTGTGTCAATCATCAGATAATTACTTAGACAAACCAGAACTGCTCCAGGAAGATAAATTCAAGCTCTATCTTAAAAAGCTGAAAATCAGAGGGGAGAGGATATACAGATAAAAGGTGGGAAACTGGAGCCCAAGACTGCAGTGAAGCAGTCCTGCTGAGATTTTAGGTGAATGTGCTGAAGCCAAGCCCAGTGCCATTGGTGAGAAGGTGGCTGTTCTAACTGCCCTGTCCTGCAAGACCAGCGAAAGTGCTGCCTGCCCGTCTGCATTAGCAGGGAGATGTCAGCATTTGCATCGGGGGAGCAACAAGAACTCATACACCAAGACTAATGTGGTCTTGAGAACACCCGCAACAGGAGAATGGACAATGCCGGCGTGTCTCTGAATCTAGACCTTAAGAGCAGATTTCAGTAAATGTTAATGGGGCTAAAGTTTTAATGACATTGATCTATGAAGATGGAAGAAGCTCCCCCGATGTCCTTTGGATTAAGGCAACTGGTTTTCTTAGAGAATTTAAACTCTAACTGCTGTTCAAGCCAGAGCTAGGATGGCTTTTTAAAAGCCTTGTTGAACTCTTTTGCTTTTATTTTTTAACAGTGTTATTGGATTATTAATTTTTTAAAAAGATCACTTCTTAAATACTATTTTTAGGAAGGAGCAACAAAATAAAAACCATAAAGTTCTTTTCAGGATCAATAATAACAATTAAATTGCTTTTAATTATAGTAATTATTAAAGCTTTGGCTTGTTACACTTAAAGGATTAAATGGCATAGGCTGTCACAGTTTTTCACAGCAAATGTAGAATGTCTTTTCTATCACTTTCTTTGTTAGCTAGATCATCAAAGAGTTGGCTTTTATTTGGAGTTATCTTAAAACTTCATAAATTTTATGTCCACGCTTCTTTTCTTTGAAATCTAGGTTATTCACCATTATCAGAGTTCAGCTGTCATAATAACTGTGTGAGCTACCATAAATCTTTAAGCATCAAAGGATGGTTAAACACATCTTTCAATTGGTAACGTTGGTTTAAAGCACTACTAAAACACTATGTCCATAACACTTTCTTTAAGAATTTGGAACTGAATTACACAAAGGAGGTGGGTTTTTTATGTACGTAAAAGATGGCAAAGAAAAATGTTGTCTAGGCTAAGATTACCTCCTGTATGACATGGTTAATTAAATTAAACCTAATGAAGTGTGGGATAACATTTGAAAATCCAGTTAACACGTTTTTTCCCATTCGAATATTGCTCAGAGTTAATTAAATCAGTTTATGTTTTTTGGATTGTACATATCATTGAATTATTTCTAAGTACAACAGAATCATTTTGCTATATTAGAGTCTGTGCATCGTGTCCAGAGATTAACCTATGAAAAGAGATGGTTATTCACTTAGTCCAAATGAGATGTAAGTTCTGAAGAAATATTACACTTGTGGGAGGTACAGCTTTTCATAATAATTGTTCATACTACATATATGCGTATCAATTATGTACCATTGTTTTTTGAAAAAGATTTGCAGGCAATAGTTGCAGTTTTCATGGATTTATCAGAGTTAAATAAGATGGAAGAAGGTCTAGGATTTTTTTCTATGTGGCTTGTACTGTGTACATCTCCATAGTATTTAGGCAGTCCGAGAGTACTTTAACTGAGTTATCTACCATTTATAACATAAACGTAGCTCATTCTTTTTCAAATCCTCTGTCAAGAGAGGCCAGTGTTTTCTGTTATTCCATGACTCTCTGCAGGATGTTGATCTGTGTGCTTTACTGTGTCTTCGTGCCAGTCCATGTCTTCAGATTAGCCCTAAGAAATTTACTTTCATGCTTTACATACAAACTTTAACCTTTTTCTTTTTATTTTTTGTACACTTTCCCTTACCTTACCTTTTTAGAAAATGTATTTTGGCTGTGAAATCAAAACAATCTACTACAGCCCCAAACTGTTGAGTAATCTAGTCATAAGCCATTGTTCACACGGATGCATATACAATGTGATGAAAGTTTAGAAAATGGCTAAGGCTGGAACCACACTGTGGTGTGCACCTTGTGTACAGTTCCCTTTGTTATCCCAGGAGATACATGTGCCTCCAGTGGAAATGGAGGCAGAACTGGTTGGGCTATTTCCATATTAGCTAGGTTGCACAGGGATGGAAAAGTCTGATGCTTTCCTAGATACTCGGCTGGCCTGGTGAAAGTCCCCTAGGAAATCCCGTAGGTACTCTTTACAAAAGAAAGAAAAAAAAGCCTGGTACGTATGAGATCACAGAAATGGAAGCAGCTGAAGGAATTCAGTATGTTCTACCATAAGAGCTGAGGAATGAAATAAGAAGTCTTATATAAAATTAGAAACTACAGGAAGATGAAAACTGTATACTCTAGAACTATTTCTACTTCTTTCATACAATAGAATTTCTAAATTACTGTGACATCGTTATTGGTCTAGATAATGCAAAGTGCAAAGATTGTGAAAGGGGCTGGCATGGGACTGGGCCTGATTATGGAAAGAATGTCTCCAACATTTTCATTATGTTTTCATAAAGTATACCTTTATAAAAATATAACTCCTTTTCAAAAAATAATTTTATCCCTTAATTACTAAACAAAATTATGCTTATAACGCTCTATTTCTAGTATTAACTGATTTTTGAAACATGGAGAATGCCAGGGCTAACATTTAAAACATAAGTGAAATTGTAAATCTACATGCTTTCCTGCAATAATTGCCTTTATACATTTGAGCATCTTTGCACAAAAAAAGCCCAGCTTGCCTAACTGCTTATCGTGGTGGTTCACATCAGGGGCTATGATTTTGCATGGTTTGGATGTATTCCTGCTTTCAAAAACAGATCTTCTGTATTGTTTTATCATATGCAGAAAATAACATTTCTTTCAGAAAAAAACATAAAAATAAGATTTAGGGCTCACAATATACTTTAAAAAGCCATCATGCTAGTGTGCAGAAATAATCCCATGACCTACCATCCAAACAGAATGCTAAACACACACAAAAAAACCCCAAACCCAAGTCAAAGTAATAGAAAGACCATAACTTAAAAACACACTAAGCACTAGTTATTCTTGTAACTTCTTTAACCATTTCAAATCAGATTTCATAACCATTCTGTTCATAACCAAACAAACACAAGAGGCTCCTAAAAAGATTAATGAGCCCGTGTCTCCCTGTCTTTCTCAAGATCAAATTGAGTTTCAGGCTTTTATGTCCCTGGCAATCTTGAAGTAAATCTTCACTTGTCTCAAAATAGAAACTGTGACAGGAGTTTCCATCAAAGCCACATCCGTACGAGCAGGCACAGGTCTGTCAATAGAGCTGGCGTGTGGTTCGTGGTACATGAACTGGTGTATGATGTGTGCTTGTAACTTGTTTGAAGTTTGGCTTTTCAGCCCATACCCCAGAATTATATAAAAAGAAATGTAAATAAGCTTAGTAATACACAATTTCATGGCATATTTAAGGATTTAGCTTCAGGTTTTAGCTTGAGGTTCGTCTCAAGATTATAGATGTGGGTATGGATATTTCAGGTAAATCATGGAAGTTTTCAGTCACTGAAGAACAGAGTAGGTATGTGAGGGTGCATATTTTTTTATTACTCTCTGGAAGTGTCTGTTTCTCTCTCTTGGTTAGAAAGGAAGCATAGATGGCTGAAGTTTATGAAGTAACTACCTTTAGGGTGGTTAAAATTATGTGAAACAGATCCAGCCCTCTGTTCTGATAGTGTCTTGCACTATGGGTCAGTAAGCTTTACAGTGCTTTTGTTCCTGAGAAGCTCAACAAGAGATGCTGTCTCACATCACTTTTTTTAACCAACTACTATTTGGGCTTTGTGAATTATTGAATTAAGAAAACATAATGAAGAAATCAAAGCTGTGAGGACAGTAGAAGAAAGCAAAATGGACAGATGGTACACTTAAATCTAGATTGTTTTAATTTTATTTCAGTATTCTGAAAAAAAGATTCAGAATGCAAGTCAGAGAGACCAGTGGATACAAGACTCCTTTACGTGTTCATTTGTTTGTCATGTGCATAGTTTCACTATTTTACCCTAACATGAAAACAGCTACTTTTGAGGATGCTGTGAAACCAGATTTTAATGCAGGCCTTTCCATTTCAGAAGGTTGAGATCCAGCAAAAGGGTTTAATGCATGTTACAGGTTACTTTAAGATTTTTCTCTAAGTCCTGTAAAATGCAGAGATATTACTGGTGCTGTCTATCTTTGTTTTGTATTTCAACATAAATGTTCTTTTAAGCACGGAAAAAAAAATTGCCTTAATCCCTTCATTCCTTTCTGTAACTTCACACTTTAAGGAATTTGACTTCCTGAATTTGAACACGTCTTCTTGTTGTGCTCATAAGTCATATTTCTTATGTTCAGTAAAACCACGTCAGAGTTGCCTAGAGGTTTCTAGATTGAAAACATCACAATGACTTCTGTGCTACACAGATGAATAACTAATCTGCCCTGAACTCGAAGGCCAGCTAAGACCACTGCTTATCAGATATAAGCATGGTGCCGTGCTGGGCTGTGTGGACCTACATTCTTCTGTAGAGTTCAGCCAAGTTAGACCTAGCATGGCCATGGTTTGTGCAGTTAAGATGTGCAAGTAAATTTAGAAATGCAAAAAATCTTAACTCCTGCCCTGAATTAGGCGTCCGTATGGGACTGAAGTTCATAGCCTGGCATCCATACAGGGATGTATAGAAGTCTGTGATCCCTTTTGAGTTGTAATACTGTATTTCTCTGCAGTAAATGGTTCATGTCTTCCACTTTAATCTGTGGAGAAAATTTATGTCAGTTTAAGTGAACAGCTCATTTGTAGCTGAAAGTAAAATAAAGCTGAAATAAATGGCTAGTAAATTGTAATAGTCACTCAAAGAAAGTAAGACAGACTCTTCTAAATGGAAAATATTTTGTTCCAATAATATTCAGAAGGCTGAGCACCATAAGGTTAACTTCTTCACCAGGGGCTAAAGCAGATTGTGAACTGGATCATTGGTGGAGTGATCAAGATGCATGATATAAATGTAGATTTGGGCATCTTCTGGCATTCATTATTTCTGGTTAAAGAGCTCCTTTGGGGATCTTTCCGAGCTTTGTAGAGCCTTGGCGGAAGGGTACAGGGAAAACTGCAGCAGGGATAAGTAATAAAATGTGATTCCTCCAATTATATAAACATGGACTCAGAATGGATCTGAAGATCCCTCACAGTGAAATTTAGCTGTCGTCCAGGGTATTGACACTTCTGGTTCTAACTCGAGGTGTTCTGAAAACTCTGAGGCAACACCAAGGCAACAGTTCTGGGTACTCATAAAAATCACACTGTGGACATCTAAAGGTGTCAAACAGTTCTGTAAGAAATGAATAGCCAGGTACATCATTGATCACTGGTCTGTTGTTAGTTCTTTACTTTTTTTTCTCACACAGGTCATCAAATTAATTCCCTGTTCTGTCTCACTGTTACAATCAATAATCAGGTGTAAACTCCTGGAAAATATGGTCCCATCAGACTCTGCAGCAAAACTCCATTGATGTTTGTGTGGAGGCACATGCAGAGCCATAGTATAGCATGTGAAAGAAATACAGAGTTGGGCTGCAGAAGAAGACGATCCATTGAATGATTTGTGTGTAACCTCACACCCTGGAAGCTAACAATACTGTGTAAATCAAAGAAATGATAAGTTAAAATTAACAAAAATTTAGTTACTAGTGCCACAAAAAAAAAGTTTAAAACTGTAACTTTTTTTGTTAGCAAAAGCACTAAGCTACTAAATGGTGCACACTCGTGTCAAACAGCTGGCCTAGTCGTCTAATGTAGTCTTGCTCTTCAAATATCACTTCTGTACACTTTCATCTTAAATGTGATAGTTCTGTACCTGATGGCTGTGGACATGATTTTTGAATGTGAACCAATGTATCTCTTTCAGACTGAAACTTGAAGAAATAAATTTTCCTATCATGAATTATCAACTCTGCAAAGTTAATAATAAGTCATTAAATGTGAAATTATGTATGCAGTGCTGCTCTTTCCAGTTTCTGGAACTATTTTATACATAGAATCACAGAAAACTGTTAACTAACTATGAACTGGGTACCCAAAAAATTAATTGCAAGAACAAATTTTCTGTTTCTGAAAGCTACTTCATAGACAAAAAGTAATATAAATAGTGTAAGAACCGAGGAACACTTTTTCTGTTGTGCTGTGCCTCTTGTTTAAATTTTTTAACACCTTAAACTGTGATCTCTAATTGAAACTTTTTCTGTTTTGGGGGTCTTCAAAGCATATCTCTCTCCCCTGCATAGATTTTCTCATACGTGATTGGAAGTTTAATTCACACTCCAATCACTGCCTCACTGGTATGTTAATAAGTTTTTCATAGTAGACATTTTTAAAAAAATTGAAGAACTGGTTATACTTTATGTTATTATTTCTCTATCAGATTTGGTAGACTTTGTACAACAGGTTCAAACATTGTTTGGGAATTGACAGATATACCCAGGATTATCACAGCAAAATTTTTCTTATAGAAACTGCGAACACAATGCAAAAGTGAGGACAATCTGAACACTGAAGAAAGATTCGGGTTTTCTTCAATGTTTGCCTAAACTAGAATCAATCTCTAAAACCAATTTATGGTCCTTCAAACTAAATAATCAGTATTTTGTGAGTAGTTGGCCTGTGGAGGCATACTGTTTACCTTGACAGCCCTAATTTCTAGCTGACCTGAAAACTTCATGAGCTGAGCACGAACCACCAGCTTTGCAGTCTTACACCTGCCACGTGCTCCGCCTGCAAAAAGCTTCTGGCTGTTCACCGAAGCCAGTAGATATGTGCGGGCGTGTGGCATCCCACCAGGCTCCGGAATCCCACCAGGCTCTGGCTATGCCTGTAACCACAATCATAATATAATTGTTGACACAGCAAATCTCATCTTTCAAAAGGTCTCAAGATGGTCCTCGAAATGCCCTGAAATCAATGGGACTATTGGAGCCAGTGAACCCCAGCTGTGGCATTTTCTGAGGTGTTCCAAATTGCAGATGAGGATTTTTCTGTGTCATTTCTGCTTTTTCCTCTATCAGGAAGCAGGTGTCTTCAGGCAATCAAGAATATATTTTAGGTATTTAAAAGTGTGTTTTGTCTCACTGAAATTTAAAACTGTCAGTATATGAAAGCAGAGCTGAAAATGTGATTATCATCTGAAGAATAATCTGTGTCTGGCCTCTTTTAAAGGAAAGAAAGAATGCAGTTACTATTCCCACCTCTTTTAAATTTAATACACTTGCAAAATATACAGAATATAGCTCCAAATAAAACCAAAATCTTAAAAAGTAGTTCCATATTTGTTCCAAATATATCAATTTTATGCAAACAACAAAAATTTCAATGACAACTTGTTGACTTTCCAAAGGATATACACATTTCTTTAATGAATACCAAAAATTGAATTATTCAGGAACAGAACTGACTTTAAATCATTGTCCTAATGACAAATCAAAGTTTAAAGAAACTATGGAACAGCTGAAGGCTATCTCCAGTCAACCTTATCTCTGAGGAAGTGATTAAATCTCTGACATAAGCTCTTAAATCTCCTTGAAAATTTAGAGTCAGATGCACACCAAACTACACAAAAATCCTTACTACTTATTTGCAGACAATTAATACACATTGACTTCAGCTGATAATTGCATTCTACTCATGTATTTCTGACTTCTCACACTAGTGAAGTTTATTATCACAAGAAAGGTTGAGCAAAGAACTGATTCCTTTTAGTTTATTAGCCAAACTGAAATATAGAAAAAATATATATTTTCAACTTGACTGAAGTATTTGTATGACAATAATTGAAAGTTTCACTGATTTTGGCTGAGGTTCATACCATCTTTAGATGATATTTTTTAAAAGTGGAATTTTTAAAGTGAAAAGTTAAAGTATTGCTATCTTTTACAGGCAGCTGTTTTAAAATAACTTATACAATGAGCAGAAAAGCTGTTATGCTTGGTGGCCAAGCATTTGCTGGGTAGGGAGTGTAGTGCAAGCAACAGCTGGACTTGGCTGTAGCGGGTGTGGTGGTGTGCAAACCTCCTCCCGCCTCTTCAAACTGGTGTAGCAATAGCCTTTAATCTGGTGTCATTGTGCCCTTCTGGGGTTATTTACCCAACATTTTAAAAAAGCATACACAGGAGTGTTATGAATATTTCCTTTATTTGTCTCAGGAGTTATAGACTCTGTTCCTCTTTTTGGTGATGTAAATCACTTTTCTGAAGGGGGTTACATTACTGTAAAACATCTTGGAGAGAAAAATCAGAATTGTTCCATTTCTGGGAAATGAACAGCACTATTTCTTTCTAAATGAGTAGGAAGGCTTTTGTGCATTGATCCAAACTTCTGTAAGTCTCACTTTTCAATAATACTGTATATAAAAACAGGAAGGCAATACAGTCCTAATCCACAAGGAACTGATGCAGAGCTGCCCAGCCAAAGCAGGCACTATCCACAAACCATCCTTTTCTTCAAGGCATTATGATTTTACCCCTTTTGGGCATGAGACACCCATCTCAGAGAGATGCTCAAGATCCTTTTCAGTCTCAAAACAGATAAATCATGCATGTGCAAAAGACTGCATCATGTGGAAGATAGATTAGTCCAGCTGAACCCATACCCATGATATACGGGTTTGTTTATTTGGACTTTATGCACAGGGAGATGGTTGCTACATTTCAGGATTGGTGAACAGCTGGAAAAGCAGCAGGTTGCCACAGACAGATGGGGAAAGAGCAATTTCATATGTTTTTTGTATAACACACAGGGTTCAGCTCAGATGCAGCGTTGGAGGGGACATCTGAACTTTAGGACCAGTAAGACAGAATGGGGGTTGGGACTGAGGACTGACCCCTTTGGGCATAAGCCTTTAAATGTTACTGCCCATTTATCAGCAACTTCTCACTATTTTCAGTAACCTCATCTGGGCTGTTCATGTGAATAAGGTGAGCAGGCTATCACTCTAACTTGGTTAATTTGCACCTTCAAGGTAATTAGCTCCTTATGTTCCTCTGCTAGAGGCAATCTGTGTTATATTCCAAGCGGCTACACAGTTGTCTTCCCTTCTGTCCATAGCCCCTTTTAGGTTACTCGGGAAGGTAAATTGTGCTTTAGAATTATTGCTGCTCTGCTCTGTAGAGAAATAGGTTAATGAAAGTATACTTTTAGGGAAGAAAAATGAGAGGTATCTGCAGTACAACAAAGAGCAGATGTGAGTCTGTTTGCTCATGCTTGTATTTTTGAGATTCTCTTTTTCTGAGGTCTACTTATTTCAATTCTTTGTTTTCACAGACTTCCTTTTTCACTGATAATGGCTGAGAAACATTGGAAATTATAGGTTGGTAAATATTAGGACTCAGTTTTAGGACCTAAGGAGTTAGGACCTTGCTTCTGCTTGGGTTTTGACTTTGATAAAAAAAAAACCAAAAAAACCCTACAAATTCACTTATATAGCTGCGTGTTTCTTCTGTTATATCTTCTAAAAGAGTCTTTTACTTTATATCCTTTCAGGTATGGAATGCTAATTTAGTGCTGAGGCTATTTAAAATAGTTAAAATAGCTAGGATTATTGTCGCACAGAAACTGAAATCTCTTGTTGCAATACATGTTGCTGGAGGAGAGCAACTTCATTTGACTTTCAGGGTAAACGGTATGGGTAGATCACCTGTAGATGTGTAAAGGAAGTATTAGAGCTATTATAACAGCCACTGGCTTACAATTCCTCAAAAAATATATTAAGAAACAAATTAGAGGGTGTCTTCTAAAATGATGTGATTTAATCAGAGAAGGTATCTCAAAGTGAGGTCGTTTTCACTGGCATGTTAAAGGGAAGGTCACTTTTGTGTAATGTTAACCGTATGAATCCCACATGTATGACTGTTAAGGGAAGGCATTCTGTGGATCTTAGCATTGTATGACCTTTACTTGTATTAGCATTATAACTAAAAATCCATTAATATATGAGAACATAAAAAGGTCATCTTTACCCTTTTATTATTTTAAGGGTTTGGGGTTTTTACCATAGACTCAATGTAAAACATGTCTTACAGAATATTTTATTCATGAGATTGCCTTTTATAGTACAATGAAGTCAAAAAAATTGAATTCCTAGATTTGGTTTTGGAGGGAAAGTATTTTTCAAGGAAAAATACTCTATTTCCTGCTTTACTGTTATCCCATGTTATGCCAAGTGAGGATAATGCACCCATTTCTAGAAATTGTTTTGAAAATACCTTAAATCCTTGCAGTAATATTTCTGTGGGTTTTTACTATGGACACTGTTACAAAACCAGCATGAAACCATAACCGTTTTGTAAGGCATGATTGCAGAGCTTTTATTTTTTCTTTCCCCCTAAGGTTACTTTGTTGACATGACTAAATAACTGTGGATGTTCTTCAAAATGCTTTAAAAAGACAGGAAGGGCAAAAGCAATTTTTAACTATAATTTTCATACAAATTTTCTAGTATTTTTTGGAGCATATCTCTGTAGATTTTTCACAGAGAACAGAAAGTCCAGGACATCATAAAATGTTTTGACGGTAGATTTCTAAATGGGAAGTCTTCTGGGAAAATTACTCAAGACATACATCTAAACACTGGTGAAGATCAAGTCTAAATTACCGCATGTTTTTCACTGTGTTTTTCATGCGTGCAACAGAATATCTTGAGTGAAAATTGCTATACTGTGTAGATTTCTTTTTTTTTCCCCCCCTGAATGGTGTGATAACCTCTGAACTCTAAATGGCAGTCATTGTTGCGATGTTATTACTATGCACGCCCTGCAGAGTGCCAGGTAGCGAATAAAAACCATGAGGACCAAACTTCAGTGGTGCAATAGAGACAGAAGTGCTGCTGAAGTCAGTGAATTTCCAACATTCTGCACTGTCTGGGAATCTGGCCCTCCGTTCAAAGTCCTTGGGGAACTCATACTCTCAAACTAAAAAACCGCAGTAGATGACTGTGATATGATAAATATCCCAAAATCGTAGAGGAAATCAAGGATTAAATAACACAATTTACTATGTGGTTTAGTTAACAATCTTGGGAGCTCGCAGGAAAAAGTCCTGCTTGATTTTAAAGTCCTATCAAGGGTAAATTTTTCTTCCCATGGCAAGATATACTGGTTTAGATTGGCTTAAATAATTTTTCTTTAGATGTATGCACTTTTTCTATTTTTTTTGCCTTTGTTTTCTTGAAGTCTCATTCCGTTCCTTGTCTTTTTGTCTCTTCTTGTGCCCTTCATTGTCTTTTTCCTCGTAATACCTGAGACAAAGGAGAAGGGTGGGTCAGGGTAGGGAGCATGACAAGGTTTTGAATGCCCAGCCAGGAGAGCCGAGTGCTTCTCAAATAGGATCCGAACAGTTGGGTGTTTCTCATGTCTGATATAAGCTATTGTAATGCTCAGATTTCTTTTCTTTACACAAGAAAAGACGTATCAGTAGGTTATTACATTGTTTAATCACTAGACATGATTCCAGTGACGACATCTTTCTTTTTCTCAAAAATAATTAGCACAACTTTCTGCTGTAAATACAGAGGATAAATTGGTGGTTGTAGCTATTTTCTCTCACAGTGGAGCAAATAATAAGGCATAAAGCTTTCCCACCTCTGTCTCCTTGTAGGAACAGTAACAAACTGAGCCTTCAGGCTTCTAAGGTCATAAATCACCTGAACAGGAAACAAGACCCATGTTTTTCCTAATTTATCATATTGTCACTTATTATAGATACCCTTTCATCTCAACTCTCCTTGCACTATATCTTGCTCATCTTCTTAAGGCAACTCTCTCAATCGCAGTTGAGCATCTTACATTTCTGCATTTACTCTTGGCTCTTATCACATCTACTTCCCCAACTTTGCCATTCCCAACACCCCCTGTCTCCTCCTGCCTACCGCTCCAGTGCTTCCTTCCTGCTGGTGCCACCTCCATATTCAGGTTGAATAGTATCTTACAATACTTTCAGATGCTAAAATTTTGTGCAGGATTGGATTTCTCAACCAATGACAAATTCAGCCTTTCCTGTCTCACCTAACTTTGAAGCCAGTATTAAATTCTTAGTAGTTTATGCAGATCAGCTGTCACAGCCTAAGTTACTTGTCTCTGTTCTTTGTAGCTTTGTTTTCTTCTACAGTTCCTTTTCCTTTTCTTTTTTTGCTAGTGTAAAATTTACTTGAATCGTTCGTTTAACTTCTGATTGTATAAACATCTGAAGATTTAAGTATAGAAAGTTTCAGGATGATTTCTTCATTTAATTTCAGGTTGCTGATAAAGGGAGCTCCTCCATTTCTTATTGGAAAATTTCCAGAAAAATAAATGATTTGCTGGCGAATGCACAGCTGTCTATTTTTGATTCTTAAAGCAGCCTGTATCAGGTCATCATTAATTTTTCATATTGATGACATTTTCTGATTAAAAACTGCTATAGGCTACAGTTAACTTCATAAATGAGCTTGAACCTCAAAAGAAACCAGTGAGCTAGAACACTGAGTAAACTGAGAGTTTTTATATTTATCAAGTTTTTTACTAAGGAATGATAGATACCTTGAAATCTTCAACTTTTTGAACAGTGATGGTCATTTCTAGACACAAGATGAAAACATAAAAAAAAATTCAAGTGTCTCTCTCACTGTAAAATAAGCAGCATAATCCTTAATGTAAAAAAATTATGTCTTAAAAATTAAGATATCATTAATCTGACTTTTGGAAATATTTTAGAAATGGTAATTTTTATATCATGTGATCTAAAACCTTTGTGTCTTCTACCTTGCCAGAATTCATCAAAAATCATTGAAAATATCTCAATATCAAAATACCTTTTTTAAAAGTCAAATAGGTTCTCCATGGCATGTTGTACATTGAGAGCAAATGTTTTCAGGTTTTATTGTTTGTTTGTTCTAATGTAAGGAAAAAATGCATAAATGCTGTGGAACTAGGACAAACATGGGTCTATAAATAGCAGTCAGTCTCAGTGAAGCACAGCAACTTAATCTCCATTTGAAGCTATTCTGAGCACAAAGTTAGGCTGAAGGACATGAAACTTTTTTTGGTTCCCAGTGTCTTCCCGTCACAGTTGTCACTCCAAGCATTCCCCTGTTCTCCACCTGTCTTACACTCCTCTAATCCCTCATATTTATCTCTATATATTTTTCTCATTCTTGACATCTCAGGTTCCTACTTTGCTTCCTCTGATGCTCAGCAGAGTAGCTTTCCCCTTGAATTCTCATCCTTCTCATCTTCTGAGAACCAGATCTCTTGTCCTTGGGCTCCTTGAAAGAAGCACAGAGAAAACTTTTTCAAAGGGTAGTAGGAATATCTTTTAAACTTGCTGAATCTTTCTGAATAAAATGAAATTATTTTAGCTAGAAAGACTGTTGTTACTCTTTCCCCATGCTGCTAAACCAGGTGGAGCTTCTTTATGGCATATAGAAACAAAACATATAGGGTATAAATGAATACAGGACACAGAACGTAGGAAGATAGTATATATAGTGAGATAGAGCATAGGAACACAAATCAAACTATTTGGAGCAGTTAGGTAGCATGTTGCCCTTGATGACTATACCTCTCATCTTAAGCTTCGCTCTACTACAGTCCTCTGGGGCTGAGTCACATCATGCAGCAGGCAAGCTGGAGCAAAGAGCAGAGAGAAAAGGGCCTTCCTCAGAGTCTCTTTTGTGTCATTCCAAACTATTTTCTTAAAAGGTAGCAGAGTTTATTCTCAAAATAGAATTGGCAAGAATCCTCAGCTTAGACCTCATGAACACTCTGCTGTCTCTCAGAGCTTAATACCCCCTAGAATATGATTTAAGCCTTTTCTCTCAGGCAATTTGGCTTAGGATGTCTGAGCCAGTCTCCAGGGAATTTAGGATGATGCATTATTATTTTCCACTGTCACCTACGCACCACTCTGAGGTAGGATGCTGATATGTCTCATGTCATACAGGAAGGCAGTGTCAGAGCTGGGATTCAGATTGTTTCCCAGTCGTATTTCTGATCCCCTCAGGCGCAGAAGGCTATCAGTCTCAAAGACTGTTACTCAAAGTGTCCAGAGCTCCACCAGTCACTCAGCAAGAGATTGCTGTACACATCCTGGCAGAGGCAGATAAGGAGCCAAGCAGCCCTAATGGGATCAGTGGTAGCCCACAGCTGTGTGATACTGGTTGCTGGCTGGGACAGCGTGGAAAGGCAGGGGAGCAGGGGTGGGTTTCTCAGTAATTTGTAAAATCTCTAGGGTAGTAATTTCTGTGCTGCATCTTGAACTGATGTTCTTTTCTGAGGTTTTCAAGTCTGAGCACACTGAATAGTTTGGTACACAACTGGATGTGACACTTTCTTAAGGTTGTCCTTCAGGCAGAGCTTGGGCTGTCCATGGAGCACGCAGGGATTTGGGGCACCCTGCACTCATCTGTCCAGTGAAGGGCAGACCTAAGTAACACTGCAGAAAACCATTAGCATTCTTTACCATGCCTTTGTTCAAGGCAGCAAATTTGTACTTGGTTTCTGTTACATGCGTCTAGAGCAGCAGATACTAACCTTATCTACATCACAGATAAGACCTGGAGTACATGATCAGCCTGGTTTGTTAGCTTGGAGCCCATGCTACTGCACAGAGGGAACAGAAATGATTATGAGAGCAGGAAGGCATTACCCTCCTGAGAAACACACTGCTCCATCCTAATCTCCTACCCTCTGTACCGGTGCTTCATCGTTTGCTGGGCATTTATTCCACCTTCTTTAGGACTCCGTGCTGCTAGGAGGCTGGTGGTACAAGAAAGCAGACCTGCAGGAGGCAACAGCACCGAGAATTAGAAAGCTGGCAGGGAACAAGGATTTCACAGAGGCAGTTGCAGGGTTGGACAGTGAGGAAAAAAGAACTTATCAGCTACAAGAGAAATGCTTAGGAGCCTGTGACCCACAACAAGCTGACCGATTCAGATCTGAAGGAAAGGCATTAATTTCTAACAGGGAATGGGCTTACTTCTTATATTTTCTTCACCTAGGATCCTGGTTAGACATCCCTCTGCTCTGATCAAAGTGGGTTCCTTGTACCCCCTCTCTCTCTTGCAGGCATTCAGCCAGAACCCTGTGTGGGGACGACAAATGGCCTGAGAAGCAAAGCGCACCTGACCTCATAAATGTTGATGTTGCCATGTCTTAGTTTAACAGAATATTCAGTAATTTTCAAATCCTTAGGTGTTGCTTTGTTAGCAGTGGATTTTGCCAGGTTTCGGGGTTTTTTCTCTGTATGTACCTTCTTCAGCTTTATGAGATTTTCCTTGCAGGCAACAGGCTCCAATTTGTGTGCTGCTTCTGAAGCATGACCTTGGCATCTCTTGTGTATTGATTAAAGCAGCAGAGATACCTGAGTGTTTGAGCTCTAGTGTGTCGTTTCAGTATTATGCCCATTTTAAACAGCCTTAATTTGATTTTTGTCTAAATATCACATCACCAAATAGTTTCTTTGCCTGTCTGTTCAGTGTAGCCATGCAGGGCAGTTTGCAATTAGCTCATACGCTGTTCTGGAGCTCTAAAGGCACAGCTGGCGTATGCAAACATCCTTTCTTTCTATCCTTGCCTTTGCCTGTTCTATCTGCCAAAGAGTTGGCTCTGCACACAGACCTCATGTTCTCTTTGCTATCCTCTCCTCCCCTTGCCTCTGAAGATCTGCTGGTCTATGAAGGGGAGCTCTAGTTTTGCCTTCTTTTTTGTGCACCGTGTAGCAGTGGCGGACAAAAAGACTGAATTGTAGATGTAGATATAAAAGACCATGAACTCTTTTCTCTGAAACCCTTCGCTGTGACCCTTTTCATTTTCTAAGGCCAGAACTCTATACTACACCAAGAAATGACTGCACCTTGTGGGTGCAGTCAGACAGCTACTAAATACCCTTCAGTCTTTCCTACCATGTAATTCCTTTACTTTTAAGTATTTTTTTTGCTGTTGTTAAGAAGTACCCTGCAATACTGCTGGTGACAGAATTGATTTCTGTTTTGCCAGTCATCCTGAGTTTTGGAAGGAAAGGGTTTTACATGATCAGAAACATCAGTATGATATAGAGTGTTGTCTTTGTCCTTCTTAGAGGCATTATTATAGTGATTCTGGGGTGAGCACAGTTTCCCTCTAAAAGCATGTGGTGGTGTATGGCAAGATGAATGATTGAGCACGTAAGGGAGCAGGATGAGAACTGCTGTCCTTGGTGTCCTTGTGTTGCTTGAAGGGGGGATGACCTTGAAGGGGAGATGAGGCTATTGTTTTGGTATGTTACGAGCCTCTGAAAGAGAAAATTGAGGGGAGGAAGGGGGAAGAAACCTGCCTTTAATGCCATTGTCCCTCAAATGTACCAAATATACAAGGGCATCCTAAAAGAACACTAAACCTGTGACCAGTCTTCCAGATGTTAGTGGGGCCACTGATGCTCAAAATTAAGCATGTGCTTGGGAGCATGTCTTCACGGAGTCATGCTAAGAGGCAGCATCTCCCACTGGCTGCTGGCATTCATCTCTTTCTCACCTGGTGTGCCTCCTGATAGCGCAGAAAAATGCTTTCTGTGAAGCAATGATGTGATTCAGCCTCATAAAAGAACAGCCCTTGAGACAACGGCCACAGCAATTTTACATCATGCAGAGGTGATGTATAACAGCCTCATCAGTCATCATTTTAACTTTCTTTTACACCACGCTGTTGCATCAACAATGAGGAATTTGAGCTTTAAAAATAAACTAGAAAGAAGCTGTATCACATCGTTAAAGCTTTCACTAAATTATGCTTAAAATCATACTTTTTATTATGTCTTTTGAAAATACATGGTGTAAAAAGGAATGAACAGTAGGTTAATAAAGACAATAAAGAAAGCCACAACAAAGGGAAGGGAGGGATTATGTAAGGTAACCCTGTGCACCCCCTGAAATGACTGTGTATCAGAGATATCGATCTGTTGCCGACCATATGGGCTGACCCTGTTCACTGGGCGAAGCTGCAATGGAAAACTGAACCGCAGCTTTGGGGTCACGGGGCAGCCAAAGGCCATCGGCCACTCTGGAGCTGCCAATGCCTGTTCCTCTGCTGCCCTGCTCTGATCGATGGCTAGCTGCTTTCAGTCACCTAGACAGGGTCTTTACATTGCTGCAAAGGCCTCTTCCAGGGACTGTCTTCCTGAGGATTTTTCTGAAAAATATTGTGTCTTTTGGTCACATCTTCTGTGTTGTTTAAAATAGTGCAAGGGAATAAAACATTTTGGACATAAAACATATTTTTTCCTGTTTATAAAGATCATGTATATCTGACTATGCACTACACAGAGATCCTGCTTAAGATAAAATACAGGCAGACTTCAGAAAAAACATCACAGGATAAGAGCTTGGACTTCAGGTTTTCTTCAACATCCTGTGCTGATCACATCGTTGGTCACAGATTAGTATGGTATCAAACTGTCTGGCAGTGCTTTGCACAAAACTACAAGACAGCTCAGATGTAGATGTCTGATTTTATATTCATAAGGATAAATGGCTTTTTAAGAATTTTCCAGTAACAGTCTTATTTGCTAACTAAAAAGAGATTATTCTCTCTTTCAGTTGTCAAATCAATTCAAAAGAATAAAAATGTGAAATCATATCTGCCCTAAGTGTATGCTATCTTTTCACACAGACAGTGCACAGATTGTATAGGTACAACCATGCCGATAAAGCAAGCAGAAGTTCATGGTGTCCAGCGTTAAACACGTTTATTGTTGAAGACTGTCTTTTACCGTTGCAGACTGGAGTTTACCTCCGTGCATCAGTGGGACTTGCATCTCTCTAAACTGAAACCACACACACACACATACACATGCACTTCTTTTTTTCTCTCTTCCTATTTATACCCGGTAGATTCTTTGAAGTAAAAGGTCTGATCTTTTATTATGTCAAGCATGAATGTATCTCCTATATTTAGCACCCTGAAAAAAACTATTTGCACAGATGCATCCAAAACCACTCTGGCTTCTAGCTATTGTTTTCTATCCTAGTTTCCTCCTAAATTGTGTGGCATCGTGTTTCCCAGAGTCATTTGAATGTTGTCTGTTTCTTATTTTGCTTCAAATGTACCGAGTCTCTAAAGCCCTGCACTTCATGTGTCCATTGCAAAGGCAAAATTACTGTCAGATCAGAATGATGTCTGTGAATATTTGTGCTAGGTGCCGTACACCCAGGGATTGGACTTTAGTGATTCACATCTCCGCAGCATATGGAGAGAAAACGGCACATGTCTGTTCTTCTTCTAAAAAATTCCAAGCTCTTTGAAGTATTTTGAAAGGTATTTTTAGGCAAGAGCTCAGTTTCTGTCAGTCACAGGTATAAAAAGAAAGTGACTGTGTGTATGTGTTGTGTGTGTGTGTATGTGCATCCGTAAACAAATGTTTATTTAATAGTTCTTAATTTCTCAGCAGTATCGATTGCTGAGACATTGATTATCCATTAGGATTATCAGTTAGGATCACAGAGAGGATTCATTGCTTCAGAAAGATGCACAAAGCTTCAGGAAGTTTGACTGTTAAAATATCTGAAACCAGTTTGTAGAGCTTCATCAATTAACACAGAGAGCTCGGGACGGTAGTTTCATTATGATGCAGATGAGTTTTCAGAATACACATTACTCAAAATAGTTGAACACAGTAATAATTCTCAAAAAGGAAAAATGTTCAATAAATATTTCTGTTCTGAGGAAAAAGACAAATGCTATAGTTACCCCACAGGATGAGGAAAAACATTTTTCTCTTTCAAATGTGACTAGAGGTTAAACAGCAGCTACTGAAGTTACACAGCTACCATCTGTAGATATATTGCATCTGAGAGCCTTGAAATCAAGGAGCTCTCAGGATTATTACTAGGGATTTTGTATTTTACTTGGAACAAACAGAGACATTCCAGAAGAACGGAAGATAGTAACGATTATTTATCTAAGAAGAGTAAATAAACCAATCTGGGAAATATAAATTTACTAGAAAAGCAATGTAGCAGTGATACAGACCTCAATTAATAAGGTATTAAAGAAGGACAATACAGTGACAGACAATAGTATAAGACAATGATTTAGCATTGTGAATTATTTTGATTTGAAAAATGTGGGAATAAAAATTTATCCTAAAATCAAGAGGGTTAGGTACTAGCTACATGACACATCTCAAATGAACATGTAGACGGAAACTTCTGCTATAATGAAGAGGTCAGTCTCATTTCAATTAATATATAGTGAAATAATATAAAACAGAGTTTTCAGTTGACACAGAACTTAGGGTACTGAGAAGTAATGAAATAAATAGTAACTCTTATAGAATGCACAGTGGAAAAATCCAAACATATATCAAGCACAAACCTATATCAAGCAATAGGTAAAGCCCCTCCATTGCTTCAGCCTGCAGTGCTGAGGCCGTTCCCCAGTGATGCTGTGTCCATTTGGTGACTACCTGAAGAGTATTGGTACAGAAAAAACGCAGAGAAATTTCATCAAGTGTTTAAAGAAGTGAAAAGCAGAATATACATTAAAAGACTGTAGAAGCTTTATGTATTCAGTTTATAAAAGACAAAGTCAAGTAAGATTGTGACACGTACTGACTGGGTAACAAGCGTAGGCTCTGTAACCTAACAGAGAGACATTAATCTTTCCACTGGCTAGATCTGAAGCTAGCTAGAAAAAGCTTCATCAACATTTTTAGTAAATTCCAAGGATTTGAGATGGATGCTCTATCAAAAGTGCTTTTAAAATCAGGAGTAATCATTTATTCTGAAATACATGTAATTTGGACAAGAGCTAACTTCAGGGCAGCCGTGCAGTCTGTGTTATCTAAGTGGTAGTGATCGCTGAGGTCCTTCTGGGTTTGTGATCTAGGGATTTATGAAAACCTACAGCTTGGCCAAGATACTGGTACAGAAATCAGCTTCTAATGCTAATATCTAAAAAGCCTAGAAGGTGATACTGAAGGCTAGGTAGGGATGAACTGTTCATGTTGTTAAGGAAAGAAAAATATATTCCAGGTAGTTTAATTGCATGATGCTGAAATCTCATCACGTTTTGAGAAATCCTGTATACCGCAAACATTTTGTTTTCTGTTTCCAATAATAAAACAATAAAAAGAAAAAAAATCTAATTTATTTCTAAAAATCATTTTATTCTGAGAAGTGGAGGATACTGAATGGAGATCTTCTCAGAGTGAATGGTGAGAGATTGCCATGGCTCAGAGGGTGCCACTTTGCTGGAAGTATTCAAACTGGCGTTTTT
Source organism: Syrrhaptes paradoxus (assembly GCA_013400615.1). Classification (NCBI taxonomy): domain Eukaryota; kingdom Metazoa; phylum Chordata; class Aves; order Pterocliformes; family Pteroclidae; genus Syrrhaptes; species Syrrhaptes paradoxus. The sequence continues at coordinate 80,875 of VZTO01013560.1, read as the reverse complement.
AAAGAATATCAACAGTGTACAACACAGAAACCAGATGCTGTATTTATCTTAGGTTAAATTTTTATTAAACTCTGCAACTGGGATGTTTGAAAGTTTTCTTCTTTTGCACTGATATACAATAAAACATATTTAGAGCTTCGTACTCATGGATCTCAGAACAATTTACAAAAATATTGTCCTGACATTAGAGAGTTATGTATTACTTTCACCTCATTTTACAGAAGGGGATACTGAGTGTTACAGAAATTAAGTAATTTTTTTATATCATGGAGGAAGACGATGACAAAAACAGGACTAAATAGCAAGGCATGTGATGCTGATGTGAGCTGCTTCTGTTGGCTGGAAGTCCCATGGACCTGGCCAGCACAAGGAAACTATGGCTCATCCTCTTCACAGGTCTGGACATTTGCTTGCTTTCCACCTGGTTAGCTGGAATCACAAGCCATTTCTTTTTTAACTTTGTCCAAAAATACATACACCATTTATGGACCTGTTCCTTATTGCATTCATTATTTTCTCTTCTGAGAGGAATCAGGCCAGTTCAGAAGATTACACTCTATATAAATGTTCCAAAAAATGGTTTTATATATGGCCTCTGATTTAGTTAAGGGGTTTTTTTGGCAACAGTTCCTAAATATTGAACTGAAACCCACTTATAAATTGTTAACCTAAAGTGGACCAAAATAATAGGGTCCTGTCCTGAAATTCTAGGAATAATGTTGGAATAAATTTGCTTTATGCTAGCATGACAAGTTCTTTTGTAATTGTTGTGTCTCCCCTTTAGACTGCATATCTTGTTTGGAAAATAAATGTTGAAAGACCTAGTAAGGTTTATTTGTTAAGCAGCTAACACTCTATTTATATATCAGAAAGCAATAATTTCATTTTAGGGTAAAAGTTTCAGTTTTAAAAGAAAGCAGGGTAAATTATACAGTGGAATTAAAAATGTAAAAAAAAATTAAAAATAGATTATTTTTACTATCTAAATAGTATCTTGACTGTTTTATAAATGTTGGTATGGGCTTTAGATTTTAAAATTGAAAATGGTCTCTGTAATTATGATGATGATGAAAGAGAGAGACTAATGATACTGCTAAAATAGAAAAAAAAGTTTACATTCTTTTTTACCATTGTTTTACTTTCAAAAATGTTGTTTCACGTTCATAATTGAAGTAGCCATTGCAACATTATTAACAAGGGCAAGAGACACAGCAGGGATATAGAAGCTAAGCATTCTGTGAATTTTTGTCTGGCCAGGAAACCTCGTTTGTATTTAGCTTGCTGACAGGTTTAATGACAGATGCCTGGTGTCAGCTGTAGCACTGACTTCTCTCACTGTACCTGCCAGCAGGAAGCAAGTTGTTCCAAAATTTACTAACAGCAGCATGATCAACATGACAGTATAATGAAACTTGGGAGGATATTAGAATAATACATCAGACCAGGAAGCATCATTAGTGCCATGGGTCTGACGGTGTGTGCCGTTTTTCTAACTCAGGAAGTACAGCAGGGCACTTTGTTCCTCTAAAGGCTTGCTCATGCAACAACACAATCTTTTGATTTAAACCCTCGTGAGCATGGCTAGAATGGCTTGTGGAATAAAGCACATTGATTAAATAATGTTTCAAAGTACTGCAGAGGGAAATTACATGTAATCCCTGTTCTTGTAATAACCCTGCTTGAGATCAGCAAGGTAGGACTTGTTCTCTGAGGGGGTATTCACACCATCTAGCTTCTGGAATCTAACCTGGGGACCTGTGCTAAGACTGTGGGCTCCATACTTAGTGTTGCTCCAACAGGCAATGTAGAGCTAGTCAGCCCTAACCTTCTGCTGTTTGGAAAAGGTGACAAGCAGCCAGGGTAAATCATAGTATTGGATCTTTACTAGCGTGGAAGAGTCTGTACCTGGATGAACAAACAGTTTAATCAAGACATGAAATGGCAAATAACAGCTTGTTCTGCTAAAGGTAGATTGGTGGACACACATGTGTGTAAAATGTATGTTTTATTTATATGTTATATTTAAGGTTTTCAGCACTCACTGCTCAACTTCAAACCAGCGCTTTTTATTACAGAAAATGAAGCTAAAATCAGCAGATAATATTTTCGTTCCTTTTAGTAATTTTGTTGTGTTTTTCAAGGCCACTCATCTTCTTTTTTTAATGTTTCCTTATGTTTTTGGCTTTAAAACTGACTTGTGCATGCTTTTAAACAGCACGGAGGTCAATGAGAGCTGCTAATGTGGAGCATCTCTAAAAATCGCTCTACCTTTGTCCAAACCTTTAGGTTACGAGAGTTCAGATTACAAGTCTTCATGCACATCTACAGTTTATAAAAAGCAGTGATAGCGAGCCTATGGCATGTGTGACAGATTTAGCACACGGGGTTGTTGTCAACAGCAGAGAAACAGAGCCCTGGGGCTTACCTGCTTCTCCTTCCTGCCAGGTGGCAAGTGGCAGCAAGGGGCTGGGGAACGGCAACAGGGGGATGAGGGATGAGAGGGAAGTCAGAGGCCAAATGGAGAAGGTAATGGCACAACAAAATTAAAAAAAAAAATTAAGTTCTATAAACTTGGAATATAAAGCCCACTATGTTAATATTAAGGTGAAAAAAGTTCTTTTTACACTAATTTCAGCACCCTTGGATAAATGGAAGAGGGTCAAATATAGGTACCCTGTAGTTACTAAGGAAAGTTCCAAATCAGATACCTGGTGAACTTAAATGGTCTGGATCCCATCCTTACTACCTCAGATTTCTGAATCAGAAATGGGAAAAACTATGAGGTACTATTTTCACAGAGAGTGAGTGAATGGTTGAGGTTGAAGGAACCTCTGGAGATCATCTGGTGCAACCACTTGCTCAATCAAGGCCAGTTGCTCAGGACCATGTCCAGATGGCTTTTTAATTTCTCGAAAGATAAATTCTGCTAGTGCTTAGTCACCCTCGTAGATAAAAAGTATTTTCTGATATTAAAAGGGAGCCTCCTGTGTTTCAGTATGTGCCTGTTGACCTTTGTCCTGTCACTGGGCACCACTGAGAAGAGCCTGACCCCGTCTTCTTTACTTTCTTTCTTCAGATATTTGTACATATTGATGAGATCCCCTCTGAGCCTTCTCCAGGCTCAACAGATCCAGCTCTCTCAGCCTTTCCTCATATGAGAGATACTCCAGTCTCTTAATCATCTTTCTGCCACTGTAGAGGACTTTCTCCAGTAGCTTCCCATCTGTCCTGTGCTGGGAGGCCCAGAAGTGGACACAGCACTCCAGGTGTGGGCTTGCCAGTGCTGAGTAGAGATTCACAAGGATGCTGTGAAGGTAAAAATCTGAAAGATTATGAGGATCTCCAGTATCCTGGTGACTGGAAAACAAAATAAATTGTACAAATAAACACAGAAAGAATCTGAGCTAAGGCAGTAAGTGCATCCTTAATTATCTTGCTACATGAGCCTTATGTATTTGACTTTCTGAAGAGAATATCATTCTTGTAGGGCAGCTTGAGTTTCTTTTGTCTCAAATTTCTCAAGTTTAAAAAGTAAAGTACAGTTCAAAAAAATCCTATGATGTGGAATCGCACTGACACACCTATGATTTATTCAGGAGACTTTGAAGGTGTTTAAGAGCATGGTGGCATGAGGATTTCCAATTTCTCTAATTAATACAGAAAAAAAGAATCCTATCTCAGTATGCACCTCACTGTACCTGTTCCCTCACGCTAAAGGCCCAACACCCCCAGCTCCTCCTGCATGCCCCTCTCCCAGAGTACTTGGACTGCTCAGCCCAGTTGTGTATTTTCTCATCTCATTTTGATGCAATGTTCAAGCAATTGGCCACTGCATCATGGTGGCATGAGGATTTCCAACCGCTCTCCACCTTACGTGCTGATAAACTGCTTGAGAACTGCTTCTGTCTTAAATCCTATTTAACATACATCATTAGAATTCTACATCTCAGAAGTGTTTCTCCTGATGAATCCCATTTGACTTGGCTTCTTTGGCCACTTTGGCAATAGTAAGTTTTGTAGGTCAAGCTGCATTGAGTGGGGAATTGAGTGTTTCAGTGTATTTGAAATAACAGTCAGTAAGAGCAGACTTATTACGTGAACCACTTTCCTATGTTATAGCAATCTCAGTACTTGATGAAAAAAACACATCTGCATGAAAACACAGACAGACTTCAGGAACTTTTTTCTTGTATCTTAGAATTATAAAAGGTAAAGAAAAGTGGCCCCAGATCTTGTTAGAAAACACTGGAATGTTAGGAAACTGTTATCATTGTACCAGAAACGTATTTATATGTGTAGCTATTTAAATTTCTTATTTTAAATCTATGCTCTGGTGTAATCAATTAAAAAGTATCCAGAGTGTCTAGACAAACCTCAATTGCAACTGCAGAGAGCAACTTAAAATTGTCTAACTTCCAACACTTTCAAAAATTACTTGTCATTTTATGTATACTCTTTTTAGAGGCAGATCATGACATAAATAGAAAATGGATCTAGAGTATGCAGTATGTTTTCACTGTAACATTTTACATCTCAGGAAACAACCTCATGGGAAAGACTGTATGATACAAGAAATAAAAGTTGTGTTCAGTCTTAATTGGTTTATTTCATAGTTTTGCTGATATTGATTCGAAGAGGTCATATGCATTTGTTTCCTGTTTGTTTTCATTTTTCAGTCCCAGATGTTTTTTGGGGTACATTTGTCTTCTAAAATGCAAAAAGTTTTGTTACATCTGATTACCCCCAAAAAGAGCATCCCTTAAGCAGAATAAAAAGAGTCAAAGTCATAATGAAGTTTAATCCAAGTTTGATTGCTTCAGAAGTGTTCAGGAATGTAAGGGCAAGAACCACTATAACATGCTAAAACAGGTGGATCCTGCTGAAATCCATCTCAGACATTGTGCAATACTGACTTGCACACACCTTAATTATTTTCCATATATTTGAATAAGCATTGATAAAGTACTTAGTAGTTCATAGATCCATGTGATCTTCTGACTTTTAAAATTTGAATGAAAGAGAGTTCTGTCCTTGCTGCTAACAGAGCCAGAATTTAATCTGTGGACTTGTGGGTGGAAGTGGCCCATTGGATCATCATGGGTAATGTCGTATCAAATACAAATTTCTGCGTCCAGCTTCTTGTAACTAAGGTACTATATAACTGCTATGGGAAAATGTATTTCCATTTTTATGTTGCATTGGTATTTTTTGATAGATTGGGGCAGACAGGGTCCATATCAGTCCATTAATAGTATTCATGAAGTAAATTAAGGAGTTTTTCCTTTGCTTTCTTAAGGCAAAGTTCTGGTTTCTGTACTAGCGGCATAGTGATCTAGTGATCACTAAGAGAAGACTAATGGTGAAGTGTTCAGCTCTCCCTTTGCATATATTAAGAATGTATATGGCCCAAATTTTTCTCAGTGTTGTTGATTTCTAGGGAGAGGCTTCCCACTCAGTAGCTATTACGTAAATCTCCCTGGTTAGTCACAACCTGACATTTTGACTTGACAGGGCTGACACCTTTACTCCGCGGATGTCTGTAGCCTGCCTTCACCTTGTCACTTTGTAGGGACAACTTTTACCGTGAACAAAGACAGTACAAGAGGGATGTACATATCCAAGGAGTCTAAAGCAGTTATTTTGGGGCATAACACACAACAGAGGATCTGGACAAGCAAGAAAGGAGAATAAGTATTGATATACTTATAACTCCTGGTAAAACATGCAGCAAGTCTTTGTTGGCCAGACAGCTTGATGGCTGGTGAGACAGGGCCAGCCTCCATTGCTAATCCTCCGTGCTGCTGATGTGTCGTCTTTACACCTTCTCATGTCAGTGGTTTTCTCCTGGAATCACTGAGATGCCAACTATCCCTGTTTCACCAGTCTTACCTCTGCCTGTCATTTTACCCTTCTTTTCTAGCTTAGTACTTTTTCACAGCTCTTTCGCACAACTTAGCGTTTCTCTCAGAAGTTGGAGAGAAGATTACATAACCATGTTGTTCTGGAAGCAGTCCTTGAGTTGCAGACAGCTCTGAGAGGACCCCTAAGAGGCAGGGTACACACCGGTGACATTGGGAGACTGGCACTATTTAGTGAGGAAAGCGTCTGTGTTTTTATGTAGAAAGGATGAAGTGCTGTTCATCCCTGGCTGTACAATAACCAGGCCGACATCAAATTAAAATCGCCAAAGCCTCACCTTTGTCACACCTAAATTTTAAGATGAAATTCCAAATACAGAGATGAAGGAAAGTCACAGTACCTCTCAGCTTCCCCTCAAAACATCAACCTCGGTGCACCATGTATTTCAGAGCCCTTCATTTTCCCACAAATTCACCCCAAAGAATTTATCACACATTCAAGCCTCCTCTGCCTAGGAGATTACAAGACCATCTGCTCAGGTTTAGACAACACGGTAGTTAAAATGCTGGCATCCTTCCTGCTCTAGCACTTCCATGACTGTTGCCACCAAAGGAGGTGAACAAGCGATCGCACCTCCCCGTGTGTGAGGTGAGGGAGGAATGCTGGACGCCGACAGCATGGTAATGGGCAGGAGAACGTGTAGATGGAGAAGAAGGGAGAGACTTGGCTGGCATAACAGAATATCAAGTGAGAAGCAAATGAAAATACTCTGTCCGAAAATGACAGAAAAGGAATTTGAATTCCATAGAGAAGATGAGAAGGTGGAAAAATTGAACAGTTCAAAAGGAAATCGACTGAATGCCATAGCTGTGCCAAGTCTTCTGAGAAAGTCAAGAGGGATGAGACGTGTTGTCCTGGTTTCAGCTGAGACAGAGCTGACTTTCTTCACAGTAGCTAGTGTGAGACACTGTTTTGGATTTGTGCTGAGAAGAGGGCTGGTTCTCAATCAGACACATGTTCATCCAGGAGAACCGAGATGTCCAAAGAGAATAGATCATAGATCTGGCCTAGAAATTAAATGCAAAAAACAAGAAAGAGAATGTCCTAGTAGAAAAGTTTTTTATTGTACCTTCATTATCAAGCCAGAAGAGTAGGGTTTTTATATGCAGCATAACTTAAGATAAGGAAAGATAGGCTAGGATATGTGTGTAGAAGCACACACAGCTAGGTATCAGTGATTTAGATCATCAGTGAATACACAGCAGGTAAAATTCATGTCAGGCAGGCTGGATGCCATCTGTCACAGTTACGTTTCCACAGGATGACTGGAAATAGAAATTGGCAGCTTTCTGGTTAAAACCAGCTATTTGAATATTCAAAAAAGTGTTTCTCTGCTGTTATAGTCATCAATTCAGTTTATATTTTTGTATGTAGATAGTAGGAATACATCAGTGTATCGTTAAGAGGCTTTGTGGCATAACAATAGATGGTTCTGGTTTATTTTTGAAACTGATTTATTATGTTTCAAATCCTTCCTAAGGCAATTTCCTTTTTCTGAATATACAGTATGTTAATCTACCAGTCTCTTTCTCTCTGCGCTAGACCTGATGTTGAAGTTATCATTCTCCTTTGGTTCCAGAAGAAACAAAAAGTTAAAATAAAAAGAGTTTTTTCTAGAGAAACTCCTCAACCTTATGCAGGAAAAGATAAACACTGGAAAACACTATAGTGGACTACTACCACAAATATTTTTAAATTTCATTAAGCATTTAGAGAGATTATTGTATTGTTCCTAGCTTTGCGTAGTCAACAAGTATAAACTCAAAAAGACTGTGTTGCTGTAATGGGTTCCTATCCAGAAAAATCTTACCCATTAGCAAACCAAAGCGTTGATCAGTATTGTCTGATCGATCTGTGAATGAGGTGATATGATGGGATGCATGAATTAAAGCCTAATGACTGCAATGTTTTTGTTGGCACTTCCGTTTTCATTCTGTGCTGTGTATTTCAGTAGAAGTTGTGCACACAATTTCCAACAGAGTAAAGCCAATAGAAACGAAGAGGGGGTTGTTTACGATGCCTGTGCATTTTTACATTAAATACCAGCTAATCCATGAGAAACATATATTGCGTTTTACTGATTCTCTGCCAACAACAAAAGTTATGAGAGCTTTTACTTTACTCAAGCAACAATATATAACGTGATACTTCTTCCAATACAGTAAACTCAGAAGTCCCTACTGAGTGCAATTATCATAAGACAGAAGCTGTGGAGAATTTGATTTAAAATTGCATTTTTTCATTGAAAAAGAAAAGGGAAAAAAAAGAAAAACCCGACCCTGCTACCAGGAAATAATAGTAATGTATATTCAATAAATTATCTTCTGTTATTTTCATGTATTTTTAATGTAAATCTGATACTGTTATTTATTCTGATAACCGTAAATATACAATCATGCCTAAAAACTGCTTGTCTTACAGTTTCTGCTTAATAACCCAGTAATTTAGCTAATCCATTTTATGTAAGAGTATATTATATATAAATGTATATGATTATTTATACATTGTGTAAGAATAATAGATTCCTGAAAAAGCCTCTGGGATTATGCCTATTTGAAAAATGAGAAGAGCATTGCAAGGCTAGGTGACATACATTAAGAAAAGTACTTTTTAACCAATACGTAACCCTTTTGCAATAGATCATTAGCTAATTTCTGCATAGTGCCATTTTCATAAATATGCTTTGTGTAATGTGTACTTTTTGTGAATCTGTATGTACCAACTACATATTTTTTTTTCCTTTAGTATGAGGAACCATCTTTTACAAAAAAAAAAAAAAAGTGAATGTTCCTTTTATTAGATATTTCATACTGAAATTTTAATTTATTACATGGGTATTTTGGCAGTCTTCCGAATCTAGAACATTTGCCAGATATTTGGACAATAAAAAAGAATAGTTGCAGTTTTCTTCATTTGTAAGTCTTGAGAAAGTCTAATGGAAACTTTACCAAATAGAACAGTTGAAGTCTAAGTTCCTATGAAAAACCATGGTCTTTTCATATCTTTTCAAACATGGACTTTAGCATCACAGCCCATGCTTTTGCCACCTTCAGGCGAGACTTGTAGTCCAGACTGAAGAGATAAATGGTGGAGAACTCAGTGACCACTTGTTATTGTGCAGATTAGATGTTACAGCTCCACCACTCGTGTGTTGAATGACATAATGTTGGCTTTGGTCACTAAAGAACTGGGTAATCTCTCCTGCTTGGAAGAAGACTTGCTGTCTCGGTTTTAATTTCTTGTCCCTTTCTGCATTACAGCGTGCAGGCAGGTTCCACAGTTAAAGGGATTCTTCTGAAAAATGCAAACTAGTTGTCTATCACAGTAGTTTTCTCCAAATCCTTTTAAATAAAACAAGCAAACAATCAAACACACAAACAAACAAAACCCAGAAAACCCCAGCCAAAACTAGAAAAAAACCCAAACATCATCTTCTTAAACGTCACCTAAATTCAAGAAAGTATTTCTTCCGTATAGACAGGATTTTTTTTCCTTGCAAAATATTAAAATAATGAATGGGGCAAGAGAATCTAAACCATTATGTAGGAAGGTCTTGTTCCTCCACAGCTCTCAGGATTCATGTGAGATTTTTTTTCCCCAGAAAGGAATTAATCAAAGGAATCGCCAACTGTGTTCTAGGGAGAGTAAACACATTTGTATGAAACAATCAGTGAAGCCTAACTAGCCCATTAGGATGTGGCCATACATACAGCAGTAACCCAGTGGAGAGTCAGTATTAAATGCTGGAAGCCCACAGAAGACACTTACAGATAGAAATTGTGTGAACCCTGATATTCCTTCTCCTGAACTAAAGTACTCTACACAAGGCAGCCCCGTGAGAATATCTGCTCTAAGTTTATGCTATTTCTTGGAAACTAAAAATACCTAGGCACCTGTAGACTCATAAATGCAGAAGTAAATGGCCCCATTCTGGAGTACCGAACCACAGCACTCTGACCTACTTCATTACTAGAAAAAAATGGCTCAAGTCAAATCCTGATGAACTAAAGCTGTTAAGCAATTTCATCCTGCTTCATACTGCAGTTCAATTTTACCATAAAATCATAGCCACCACTTGCCAACACATCACACCCTATCATAACTCTGCACAGCACGAGGGAACTGCAATTTCCAGCAAGGGGCTATCACCTGCTGCACTCCACCAAGCACACACTGCTCCAGCACGGCCCTGGCCGCCTGCCAGACCCCTTCAGCGCTCCGCAGCACTCCATGTCCAGCTCGTAACTCAGCCTGCTAGTATCAGGACACCATAATGGACATCATTGTGTGAAGAAGGATTTAGCACAGCTGTAGAGCGATGCAGCTGACACTCTCGTTGTGATCCATCACCTTATAAAACCAGTAATATCCACAAGAGGGGAAGGAGAATTGGCTGGCCAGATGAAGGTGCAGCCAACTAGCCCCTATTGTTCTCCAAACCTCTGTATCACATTAACATCTCAGATTTCAAACTGGCTTTTGGAAGCTGAAAATGTAATGTGACATTTCATATGTAAAACCAGCATAAAATTCTTAGGTCAAAGTCTGCCCTGCCTTCTACATATGTCATGCTATTAAATTTACTCTGTACAGTTAATGCCCAGCAGGTGTGCTAATTTCAGCAAAATGTTCTGTTGTCATGTTATGGAGCCCTCCACATGATCTGCGAGGTCAGGCTGCACGGGGGGGGACAAAGTCCACAATGACTGTGAAATCTGTCTCGGCTCTCAATTCAACCTCATGGTCTGATTCACTTCAAAATAGGAGGCCCACCAGAAACAAACAAAAAACCACAAAACACATCATTTTAAATTTTGCTCTGTGTGAGGAATGACAACAGAGCTACCGGGTGAGCAAAGACCACATCACCAAGTGTGTTGGCCAGTGCAGCTTAACCAAGCAATTGGCACCCGGACAACTGGGTGAGGCTGTACAACCCTAATATAACCACACTCATCGTTCACGGATGAGCAGCTTCAGCCTCCCTGTGGCATGGGGCTGGGTTTTACAGTCTACTAAATCCATCACACAGGTTGACCTTTGAAGGACAGGACTATGTTTTATACCATTGAATTTTCTGAGGGGAGGGTGGGGTTTCCACCTTTCTGAGAGCAGAGGTGGAATCTCCACGAAGCAGGTGGTTCAAGTTGCAGTTTGTGGGCATCCACAGACAGAAGTAGAGATAGGAGAGTTATCCTCCCAAAGGCTGGGAAAAGGTGAAAAATGTTGTGATGATTGCAGTCCTGGAAGGATGAAGAAGAAACTGGTGAAGGCTGTGATTTTTTTAGCTAGAATCAGAAATTAAGAACAGAATGGGGGTTGCCTGTCTTCTTAGGCAGGGACTGTGCAGATGTACATTCATTATATCTTCTGACACACAAAGCATGCACCTGACTGGACAGAATGAACAGGAGAAGGAAGAAGAGGGTTGACTGCAGACTTGCCTTAGGCCACGCAGTTTGTCTCTACTTGCAGAAGAAACGGGTTGGTGGCAGTCTTCTACAAACTGGAAGAAATGAAGGAAGGAGTAGTGAGCTGTACTGTGTGAGCTATGCCATGTTGTTCCCAAGTGAGTTAGAGAAAATCATTGTCTTCAAGTAAACCGTATGCCTAGCCTGCTGTCTTTCTTCTCACACATTAAAGACAATTCTTATCTTTCTCTGATGTTTAGTATCTCATGATCTTCAGCTGCTCCAGGTTCAGGATGTGATTAAAAGCTAGAATCTTATTTGGATGGACGGCAGCGTTTTCATGTGTCAGCCTCATAGAGAGGGATATGTTATAAAGCTTAGAGGGTACTCAGGAGCCATGTATTCTATACAAGAGTAAAAAGCACTTTTATTAACTGAACAAGTGTTCAGTATAAAGCAAATGAGTTTGGGCACCTGGAAACATCCAGGCTATGATTCAGTTAGGTATTTAAAAGGGATACTTAACTCAAAGCCTAGGCTTATATCCCGTTAGTGATCAGTTTCAGACAGTCTTTCATAAACAATTAAATTCTATTGCAAAATACTGTCCTTTAAGTAACATATATGTTGAAAGTATTTTGCTTTGAATTAGGGCACAAACTGGGTGTCCAAGAGAGTTAGTAATACCTGTTGCAATTTTATACTCTCCTATGAACACAGCCCCTCCTGAATTTGCAGTGTGACTGTCCTTTCTTGCACAATCTCTAGATACGTGTTGTAGGAAGTTTTTCAGTACTCTGAACGAAAAAAATATCCAACTAAAGATTCTAGATATTATTTTTGAATAGCAGTTTCTAAAACTACTGAAACCATCTTTTTGTTTTCTGACTCTTCCTGATATTCTCTACATTATAACATTTAGGAAGTATCATCTCACCTTCCGAAATGTAAGTATGAATTTGTAGAAGTTTAGACCTCATGGCTTATTTCAGATAAGAACTTAAAGTTAGACTAAATGGAGTAATTATAGTTGTCTCTTTATGTTTTGTAAGCAGTTAAACATTTGGTTAAGATTAATGATATTCAATTATAAAATCTAAAGGTGGTGGTACACCCTTAGCCAGACTCTGCAGTACAGCATCTTTGGATCTGCAACCTCTTAAAAAAAAAAGGTAATAAAGCCATAAAGCCTGTGTTGTATTATTGCTGCTGCATACACTTTCAAACAGTATTTAAACAGCTAGAAAAACAGCAAGACATTATATCCTCTCCATGGTCAATGTAATTACTCTTCTTTATGTGGTCAGTTACTTATGTGAGAGTAACTGGTGTAACTGCCATATAGGTCTCCTGACACCCTTTCTCGACTTCCTATCCATTGGGATGCACCGATCTGGAGCTTGGAAGAAGCTCTCCTTGAACGCTAACCAACCATCTTGGGCCCCTTTACCTTCAAGTACCCTGTCCCACGGGATTTCCCCTAGCAACTGCTTGAAAAGGCCGAAGTTGGCCCTACTGAAGTCCAGCGTTGCTATTCTGCTCGGTATTCTGTAACAGCCACGTGAGATCCTGAACTCCACCACCTCATGGTCACTGCAACCAAGGCTGCCCTCAACCTTCACCTCTTCAACCAGACCCTCCTTATTCGTGAGAATAAGATCTAGCATCGCTCCTCTCCTAGTTGGCTCATTTTAACGCACTCTGTTGAGTATAATATTCTTAAATTTTTATTTGGGAGCTTTTGCCTCTTAACCCTGACTCAGTTCAGTGCAAATATTGCTTGCAGTTATATCAGTGAGCCATTTTCCTTCTTTACCCTAATAATTTTGAAACCCTACTTTTCAGCTATCTCTGCTTTAGCTGAAGACCTGTATCCTCTCAGCCAAGTGCTTACACTGTAATTATAATTAGTCAAATTCTCTTCAATCCATTGCTAATTTGGAATATTAGTTTTGGCCATCTCACCCTACCAGCCTCTAATTACCAGGATGTTTGTGCTTTTTGCCTGTTGACAGTTGGCAGCAGTGCTTTTTGTCCAGCATCATGCTTTTTCAGAGGACCCTAGTTGCCTTTCTACTGCATACACAAACATTGAGCAAGTATAAGGAGTTGGTAATCTCCAATTTTATTGACAACCTTCACAAATTTGTGTGTTGGGCAGCTTGCCCACGCTGCAGCTGCTCAGCCTGTAAGCCAGCCAGAGGTCTGGCAACAAGGATCCCTGGCCCTTGCTCTGATCCCTGCACAAACAGGCGAACAGGAAAACATATTATGTCTTGAAAACAGTTGAACCTTCTAACTTTGTTTCCAAACCAAGCCATTGTTGGACTGCCATGCTTAGACAGAAAATGGAGTGTGTGCGCGTTTGTTCCAATGTCACTCAAATCAACTCCAGTTGTCACAGAGAGGAATGTAAACTGGTCACTCCTCACAGACAAGATGCAGATTTTCTTCATTAAGCCAGTTTTAACCCTCCATCTTCACCTCATCTTGTACGTCTTTTGCGCTGGGTTTTTGAAGCACACGCTCATGCAGCTATGAAACCTCGGCTGATCTGTGATGCCAAGAGAGGAGATTACCACTAAACCTTATATTTACCTCTTTTCCTTTCACCTTCTTGGAAATTACCCAGTGTGAAAATACTTGTCATCTCTCAAAGATGTGAAAGAAGATTTCTCAATCTATAATTTGTTCCCCTAAAGTCACTTCAACATCTTTGTACTTTATCTTCACTCTGGATCCGGTTGAGGCAGTTATGGGCAGTGGATATGTTTGGAAGGCAGTTTTTATTTTCAAGCCAGAGAAGACTGATGAGGATTTTCTCTTCCACCATAGCTCCCAGTTAGTTATATTTTTTTTTCCTCAGGAAATTAATTTACTTCTACCCCAAAATTAAAATGCTTGGGGATCACTCTAAAAGAACAAGTCTGACTTTTTTAAAAGGTCGTTTATCTATATATATCAATACCAATGCAATGAATCTCACCGATTTTTGGTATCTATAACATGGATGTTTACATCTAGCTTAGACATTACTTGTGCTCAAGAGTATTCAGCAAATTGCCTGTTCCTCTGATCTGTGTTAGCCACCACTGTACCTCTGGGTGACATTCCTCTCCACCACCTAGAAGGAGTTTAGATGACTTAGTCTGTTCTAGATCATCCATATGGTAAATGCACAAAGTCAGATGGGAAGAATCCCACCCTGTCCGTCTAAATTATTTAATTCTTTGGGCTCTGGAAAGCAGAAGGGAATAATTTAAGTAAATGTTTAGGGTTACTGATGCAGCATGGGAACTTCTGCCTACAGTATACATATGTGTTATCACCCATAAAACATTCCTGAAATGGAGGAATGCAAGTTTTTGTTGTTGCAAAATTTAATTTTTGCACTGGGGGATTTGTTTATTTTCTTAAGTTCCCACACCTTAGTGCTTTTCAATCAGTTATATAATTTCAGTGCCTCTTGAAGGAATTCCTGGTCCTTCTAATGTTGGTAGGAATTTTGACACTTCAGAACATCTAGGACAGGTTTCACCATAACTATATGACATCTCAGAATGGTACACATCTCCGTAGTACCACTGGAGGTGGCATAACTAGCATTTTCTAGCTGAAGATGTATGCAGTCTTCACAGGTTAAAGTTGATGGTGTGTACAGTTTGGATACCCGTGTTTGCAAAAGAATGTTGAGAATTATTCAAGTGTGGCTAAGCAAAAATGTGGTTAAACACTTAAAAGTGAGCTGTTTAGCCTCTCAAAAGCAGATTGAGAGGTGACTTGGGGACCAGAGGATTAGTTTCTTCACAGAAAGAAATTACTGACTGTTAAAGTCTCTTTGATGTGGGGAAAAAAGCAAAACCAAAACCAAAACAAAACAAAAACCCAAAAACAAAACCCAAAAACCTAACAGGAACTCAAAACTGGAAGATAGTTAAACTGAATGGGAAACTGGGCCAAAATTTGCAACATGAGATTAACTAATTTTAGGTAAAACTACAGGAAACGGCTAGAGTCTCATTGGCCAGATGTCCTCAGATCCAGTCTGGATTCTTTTCAATAAGATATTCTTTGGCCAAGCTCAATTTGTACTGAGTGAAGCACAAATGATTGGCTTCAGCACATACTGGTATGTAAAATCTGGAGTGATATAATGGTCCTTTTCCAGCAGTAAACTGAATGGAAAGAATATGACCTCATAGTCATATTAAAATTGTTTTAATCTTCATTTTCTCTCCATTTCATTGAACTTGCTGGAACCACATAAATCACTAACTTTAGATTTTGTAAGGTGATACTTGTACAGTAAATATTTTTCATTTCTAACCTTTGATAGAACTTCGGTTGTTGACTCTACAAAGAGCATCATATCAGCTGAGACTGGTTCAGCATTTGGGGTCTGTGTGTTCCATATAACCTTTCTACACCAGTTTTCATGCTATTCTCACTGCAAATGAGAATGAAGACATGATGATGTAAATGTGTACAATAAATATGCATTTTTGAGAAAGTATACCAATAATGCATGTCTATGGTTGGAACTGAGACCATTTATCTCGGGCTATTGTGTTCACTTGTCACCAAACTTCCAGGAAGACATTAATCAGCTGCAGTGAAATGACAAAGGGACAATTAAATTAATGGAAAACTTGCACAAAAAAAGAAAATGAAGGCTCTTAATCTTTTCAGATTACAAAGAGAAATACTTTGATTGTAGTTTATAGCAGAAATTGGAAGGAGAAATTTCATAGCAGGGCATTTTTCAGTCAATAAGAAAACGTTATAACAGTCTGAGAGGTAATGGCTCAAATTCCAACACCAGATAAGGCAACCTGGGTTTGGGGTTTTTATTTGTTTGCTTGTTTGTTTGCTTTTGGAATGTGAGGTTTGGGGGCTGGTCTGGACTCCACCTGACACCTTGCAAACACTAAATCCAGCCAATTCCTCAGAGGTTCTGAGATCCTCACTGTGCTGGAGGGGGCACAAAGCCACAGGAGCTGTAGCTTCAACCAAGAGTTTTAGGTTTCAAGTCATACAGGTGGCTGTAAGTAAGGTGAGTTGATAAGGAGCCCATCTGGTTTCTATTTTAACTAATTAGTGTTTTTCTGATAGCTTTTTGCAGACATTTTCTCAAACAGTCTAGAAATTAACATTGGAATGACCTAGCAAAGTATATAGTGTATGTACTATAATCTGAAATATTGAAGTGAGATTTTCATTTCCAACAGAACACATCTATTTGAACCACGGCTACTGGAAAGACTAGTAGTAATAGCAAGACATAACTTAGAGCAGTTCTATGGTTATTTTAGGCAGGATGTAGGACTAAATGTTCCCAGTTTTCTCTTTGCCTGAAATTCTTTAAACTCATAAATGAGCATCCTTTTTTCTTTATTTTGGTATAGTATAATTTGATTCAGAAACCAGCTATTGTTGTAAAAATCTGATTAAATCAGAAGTGTAGGGTTTACTTTCTGGCTGGCCTTCCATTCTGAGTTTAATTTTGAACAATTTAATATTTTAAGAGTTTTTAAAGATCTTTCTTATTCCTCTTTGTTAGGCTCTGAAATTTGATATTGCTAGCATGTAAACCTGATATTAAGTAAATTCTCATAATGATATTGTGACAAAGAAGATTGCACTATTGTAACATTGATGACACTCGCTGCTCTTGATTCTTTACTTTCCCTCTAGCTGACGCAATCATTTATTCTTTCTTTGTGGCTGATTCAGTTTTTACTACTTCTGCAGGTAACAAGGAGAAAAAGCTTAATTTTAGTGCCCAAAAGTCTCAAGCATTAGACTATCAATTTCTATTTGGGACTTGACATCTGAAGTGGAATACTACAAAGAAACACTGATTTCACTCTCTGTATGACTGTACTTGAATACAGCAAGCTGAACCTGAGAACATTAGTACGCAGTAATGAAACCAGGAAAAAGAATTAGAAAAATAGTCTGCAAAAATTCAAAAAAAAAGACTTTGAATACCATGAAACAGAGGAGGGAACCACATGTCCCTTAAGTGTTGCTTTAGTAGAGAAAATGTCACAGGGTTCTTACAAAATCTTAGATGGGAGTTGGCCTTCTGTAAAGGTGTCACCTTGGAGATAAAGATGTCAATGGTCAGTGAAACAGCAACTTTGAAATTTGCCCTAAATTGCAACCTCCCTTACCAAGAGGAAAATTCAGGGAGAGGTCTTTTGGAAAAGTCTGCTCAGAATTGGAATATATAGCAGTCATAGACAAATGTATTTTTCTGTGAGTTAAGCAAAATGTAGCAAAGATAGTGAGGCAGAGCCTATTTCCCTATTGACCCGTCTGGCAAATTGTTGTATCTTCAGATTCTGCTTAATGGTAATAGTTAGCTATTTATCCTCTCTTTCGGCTTCTGATAAACAATTTTTCTAATCATATATTGTCCTTTCTTAACATCTGATATTGATTT
Organism: Syrrhaptes paradoxus; assembly: GCA_013400615.1. Lineage (NCBI taxonomy): Eukaryota > Metazoa > Chordata > Aves > Pterocliformes > Pteroclidae > Syrrhaptes > Syrrhaptes paradoxus. The sequence goes on along the minus strand of VZTO01013560.1, from coordinate 63,097 downwards.
TGCACTCTACTACCTCTGAAATGTGCTAGAAAGTTTATAGTGCAAATAAATAGCCCAAGATACCTGTTATAGTCCTTGGTGCTCAAGTTTATTGTCAGATCTCAAAAGTGAAGTGGTAACACCTTCAACAAAGGTGTGAGAGTTTGTTGATTGTTATAAGTTATTGCACAAAGGTTCAAAGTATTCTGTAACTGCACTGGGAAAAGTGAATAATGGTAATGAATTGAGTTTGCAAGATGGTTGGGTACATTATGGTGTGTTACTGAACGCTTCTATACAAGAATTTATCTGGCGTGGGCCTGCTCACAGCTTTTGGAAGGATATGTTCTTTAATATTTGAAATGTATTTGATATTACTTAAGTTCCACTCATGTGAAGGGAAAAGAGAACTAGTGAGTGTGTCGGTACATTTGGGACAAAACAATGAGCTTTACACGTAATGAGATATACTATAGAAAGGTATTATTTGAACTATTTCTTTTTTAGAGGACAATAACTGTGCAGTCCTTTCCCACAGACCGTCATGGTAGTTTGACCTGTCTGCAGACCACAGGAGGTTCAGAACCTGCTCTGTACCCAAGCTGGTGTATCGTATTCTGCCTTCTGTATTTATCTACGTGCAAATTTTCGGAGACAATATACCACTTTGTACAGAGAATACTTCACAGATTTGTTCAGCTTTGACCCATTCTGCACTTCACTGTGTAAATCCCTTAGATGCTGAGCACGGGTAGAGAACAGAAGTAAATGAATTATAACCTTTCATTTGGGCAGCTTAGCATTTCATCTCTGTCATGCCACTGTTATGGAGTAGATGTGGTTATTAATCTTCAAATAATTTATCAGATGTGTGTTTCACAATAAGATATATTTAACTGCTGTACAATCACATTGTGGTTTCATTATTGCACCAATATGAGATGGTTTATTTCAGTTCTGTTAACAGCTCCTGGAAAATCAGACATCACAATTTCTATTTTTTTTAAAGTACATGATTTGTAGAAGATTAAGGGCCCAGTTCAAGTCTTCTGAAAGATAATGGCAGTCTTTCAGTCAGGGTGTCTCATTAGTTGCCTAACGTGAGGAATAAATTTCACCAGTTCAGACACTATTTCTGCAGTTTTTGCTGATATATGGAATGCAGTTCGTGAGAGTTTCACAGAGTTAAAATAAAATAAATAAAGCAACACTAGATATTATGTAAATAGCCACAGAATAAAATAAAACAGTATAAAAATAAAGTAAAACCCTTGACAATAACAGCATACAGAAAGTTCTTGTTTAATAACACGTCTGTGGCATAGGTTTAATGTTTAATTATGTTTATACGTGGTAGCTCAGTATCTAATTTCACTCCTATTTTAGAACTTTTTTTCTGATATTAGAATTTCACAAGTTGAGTTTGAATATTAATTCCCTGTAAATATATATATATCTGCAGTGTCTTTTTATTTTTGTATTTTTTACTTATTGTATCTTATTTAAAACCATTTAGGAGACTGGATTATAGGAGAAACAGACAAACAACAGTATGACATGCCTCTGTAAATGTTAGAAAACCAAATTCTATTCCCATGTACTAGAGAGGTCATGGACTTTCCACTCACCCTAAGATGTTTTGGATTAGACATTTATTCAGACAAAATCAAATTGTTGAGTACTGCTGTTGTCCAAAGACTCCTGGCAACTACCTGATATCAGGTGAGTTCTGAGTTATATGTAAGGTTTTAACGTAGCCCTAATATTATTTTCCAAGTCATAAAGCTACAAATAGAAGGAGGGAAAAGGTGACTAATAGAAACAGCTAGACAATAATTTTTAATTAAATTATTACAGATAAAAAAGCAGACCCATTTACTAATTTTGCTCTGCTGTTTCATCTGAACACAAGCTAAGTTGTCTCTCTATAATTAGTACTGTTGAAGGATCAATATAGGACTTCAGTGCTTCACAATCTTTGTCAATCTACCTGCCATACTCCTGAGAAAGGTATCTTTATTTTCCTCTTACTATGTGATTCAAAATGAGATAAATGTATTTGATCTTGGCAGATGGACAAATAATCACTATTTTTCTTGACTTGAATATAAATTATGAGAGTTTTTTAAAACAAGGAAAAAAGGAAGAAGAAGGAAAAGGGGAAAGGGAAAGAGAAAGAGAAAGAGAAAGGGAAAGGGAAAGGGAAAGGGAAGGGTGCTGGAGGCACCTGTGCTGCAGGCCATCTGTGCCATCCCAGTGAGCACTCCCAAAGCCTCTCATAGTTGCCTCCAGGAGAGGAACAATCTCTCGTGTGTTTTAGTGTCTTCCTAACCCAGGCCAAAGACACAGCTGTCTCCACCATGCTAGTGGTTTGTTAGAAAACACCGTGCACAGTACATGTGTGGTAAGCAGTGAACAAGCAAATACAACAGATCTCATCCACCTGACTAGAAACACTCCTGGGATTTGAAATGCAGGAAGCATTGCAGTAGTGTAGGTTTCTCATGCTTCTGAAATGAAAACTTGGAACTCTATTTTGTATCACTTGGGTCATTTCAAAGAGGAACTTATGAAATTCCATGAACCTCCCAGAGTGTGTTGTCTGATCACGTTGTTCAGGAGAGCTGCTCTGACCCTGCACAGGATTATTAGGCAATCCACAGCACATTCTTGGTACCTTACATGTGCTTGTTGGCTCCTTCAACCTTACTGACTCCTTCAACCTTATTGACTCCTTCAACTGACACTGATCAAGCCTGTCCCCAGTCTGTTTTGGTTTCTGGTTCCAAGTGGCATCTAGAATTGAGGTTGTGGTTATCTTGTCTGACTTTAATTTCATAGTAACTGAGAAGAAAAGATTCACAACTCTCACTTCTACACTGAAGCTCTGCAGTTGTATAATGTAAAAAGGCAAAAGGTGAAACATATTCTATTAAAGATAATGGGAGTTTTTCCATTTGCATCACAACAGCCAGAATGTCACCAGCTATGACTGTGGAAGAGTCACACAAACATTTGTGTGTTGGACCACATCACAGAGGAGTATCGTCGGGATCTTTTATCCCTGCAAGATTTGCATGGGCCACCTCTCCTTTCAGCTGTAATCAAAGTGCTTTTGTAGCAGCAGCTGCAGCAATTAGTGAGATGGAGGAGTAACACTGTAGAAAAGTATTTAATAAATTTCAAGTGTTTGCTGATGGCTTTGCTCTCCACAGAAAGGCCTGTTTATTCTCAGAAAAAGGAGTCTGAATCATAGCGTTGTAAACATTCCTTTCAATATTTTAACAGCCTTCCAGGCTCTTCATTGTAACTCAGAGAATGAACATCAATAGGAAAACATGGCTTGGAAGCCCCAAGGGAAGATTAATTGGATAGGCGTTCGATCTCTGGTGGCAACCACGATGGCTTACGACATCTTTCCCTACATGCAACGATAGCAGGCAGCAGGATTTACAGAACAGTTCATATTTCTTCATCCGCAAAACAGGATTATGTATGTATCCAGTTTATTTATTTATATTTGTGTTCACATTCTGAGTAGCTGCTTCTATGCTGTGATGTCAGAGGGTTGCAAATGGAGTATTAGTAACCATGTGACAATTGTTTTAGAAGTGAAAACTGTAACTCAGTCATTTTTACCTCTAATTACTATAGATCAACCAGCACAGTTTTTCCCTCTCTGCATTCATCTGCCTCTGTATTTCCCTAGCACCTCACCTTCTGTCAAATCTCTAGTAAGTTCTGTGCTTGCAGCCATGCTTAAGTTGAACACTTCTTCACATGTTACCGCTTATTTGCCTTCCACTCTGAGGCTTATTTACATTTTTCACCTCATGCACTCAGTAATTCCTTTTCCCCAATGGAATCAGAGAGCTTAGATTAATTATGTTTGTTGGCCATGCGTCTGACACGATTAGCCCTAATTAGCAGATTTGTTTACTGATAAACATAGTTTCCAGGTATTTCATAATTCACATGACTGGCAGCACATATCAGCAGGTCTCATAAATGTTTTACTTTGATACTCAACATCAGAATAGTTTACTAACGCTTAAGAAAAAATCACTCTTCCTCTTCATCCCTGTATCATGTTATACGTACCACTGTCTCTTACAGAACTATGTACTGGTGTTTTGAAGCAAACCCAGGCTAGAGTTCATGTCCTCCTGCCTCCCTTTTCTGGATATGCTACACTAACATTCAAGAATTACCATAAAAAATAAGAATCTTAAACCTTATCATATTCTTCATATAATTTTATTTTAAGTAGCACAAGGAACTGTGTTGCTTAATGGGTTTTGGATAATTAATCAGTGTATTCTAGGCAGAATAATAAGACCAGATTCATGTATAGCAATCGGTAATAGTTAAAGCCCAATGAATTGTACAACACTTCAGTACAAATGGGTGCTATTTTCTCCAAGAATAGATTCATCTGTTATGGGGTTTGGTCCTCTGGGAAAATCCAGGAGCATTAGGTGCACCAGAAATTAAGCGATCATTCCTTTAATGGAAATGCAACTTATTCAAAACAATGTTTATTGAGTTCTGCAACTCATTAAAATCTTTTTTTCCTAAATATTATGGTACATGTTAAGTATCAGACATTTTTCTGTCCTATCACTGTGTAGGTGCTTCCTGGTAAAGACTCTTCACAAACACCAGCCCAACATGAATTCGTAACAGTGACTCGGATGTAAAAGACACGACACCGACATCCTTCCTCTAGTCTTATGTTACATCCACTGTTACCTTACAGTATATGAATGAGAACTAAATAGTTAACAAATCAATGATTAATCCTTTGGCTTTGGAATTCATAAGAAAATCCTACTGAGGTTTGTCTCTGCTCTGTCTTTGCTGCAAGTCTGAAGCCACACTGTGGTTTCTCTCTTTTCTGTAGGATGCTTGACCGCTGTGGCACAGGCACAGGTCACTGCGATCGGTGTGTGCAGCTGCTGAGCCATGGAATCCCTCATTCCTGGCTATGGCTTGCAGCCCTGCAACCACTGTTTTTACACAAGCTGAGTCTTCAAATGCCCTCTTAGGTTCCCAGCTCGATCAAAGCTTTTGGGAATAGGCAGCTATTGAATACAGCAGGTGCCAGAGTACAGGTGAGGCATTGTTCTCCCAGTTCTCTGACTTGAACTAGAGCAGGCTTCTTAAATATATAGTTCTAGACAGATGTTCAGTAATTTACCTTTTAATTTCATTGATATGTCTACTCTGGAGAGAGCAATATGTATTGACATTTTGCATCTAGTTACTTCCTTATTGATGGCAAGGCCAGTTGGCAGATATTATTCCCCTAAGAAATGCTAAGCAAATATTGCAAAACTTATCTATGAGCATTTATTTGAACTAAAAAAAATAATAAATCGGCTGTGTCTGTGGCCCCAGTAGATTCACTTTCTGCAAATATTCTAGCAAACAATTTTAAAAGGAGGCATGTTCACTGAAGGGCCCAGCTGAGCAGTTCATGCATATTCAAGAAAATATTTAAGCATATGCTTAACTTTGAACTTCAAATTGTATTGAGTCTCAGAGGGATTCAAGCATGTGCTTAAAATTCTGCTTGTGTTACTTACATAAGGAAATTTACCATACTGTGTCCTGAGGTGAGACCATGTGCATTGACAGCTATCCAGGATGAGCTGGTGCACGGTAACTTGCACAATCAGATCACTTGTGGTCTTGATAAAATCTTTGCATTAGTGTAAATTTGTCCCTTGAGGCTTGTTGGGGTAACTATTGCTTGATAAGAACATCTCAGAGTTTTATGAGTAGAAGAACAACTGAAGCGTAGCTAAGTCAAACTATATTCCAAAGCAGAAAAGTCCTTGGATCCAGATTTTTTTTCCATCTAGCTGCATTGGTAGACAGTGGAGCCTAGGTGACATAATCAGCTAGGGATTCCTAGTTCTTCCCTTTGGCTAGAAACAGAAAACATGGAGGAGCTATGTTCTTAATTTAGTTCAAATAGCGTGAATCTGAGCCTTGATAGCCATGGATGAGAAGGGCATTTGGTTAGGGACTGTGCTATAACATCTTTTACTCTTATTGTCTTTAAAAGTATATTCCTTGACCTTTAGCAACCACCTAAAATCCCAGCAAAAGGTTTTGACACTTGCAAATGGAATTAATGTTTTGTTTGGTACAAAAAAGCATATGTTTCATAATGAACAATTTGATTTTTTTTAAGATGACCGTTAAACTTGATTTTTCATTCAGTTACCTGAAACGTTATCCAATTTGTCTCTGATGATGATTTGATGAACTCTGCTATTGCCCATTTTTGATTATGTTTATATTGTCTACCCTAATATATTATTCTATCTTGGCTTCGATAGTTTGCTGCAGTATGAGGATGTCACCACTGGTTGACGACTCTTTAAAATTGCTAGACAATTTAATTCATCTTCAGCTGTTATAATAAACACTTGATAATGATCTTTCCTTAATTGCTCAATTTGTAGTTCCACTTCCTCTCTTTTGAATTTCCTTCTTGTGATAATCTGTTTTCCCTCAATGGACTTTACAGAAAGCAGAGAAGGAGAGAACATTTCTTCCTCCCAGACTAGAGCTTTAATTAATTTCTGCTTTTCTATGCACCTATTTGGGGGGTACAGGTTGGGATGAGTTTTTTCTTCATATATGTGCATTTCTTAGAAGAATGTAGGCAACAGCTGAGAAAAAAATGCCACTCAAAATGGACCATTTAGGTCAGTTAGAATCTCCAATCATTCCAGTAATAATGATAATTATAATAATAACTATAATTTTTTAAAAGTTGTTCCTGTACATTGTCATTGTTGCTACTGCAAAAATTAAATCACTAGTCAATAAAATTTTTGAGTTTTCGAGATGTCATTTAAATATGTTTCAGTATTCTGCAGAAAAGATTGAAAAAGACCCTCATGCAAAACCTGAATGTAGAAATCCATTCTCCCTGCTTAAAAATACAAATTGCAGTAACAAACTGAAAGGAAACCTGAAAATCTAGCTGTTCATTAAAGTGATTTCTTCAGCTGCATGAACTAATGGCACGTCCTTCAGCAGTTTCATTTAGTGGTGTTTGCACTTCTTTCTCCCATAGTCATTTGAAAATAGGAAATGTTAGATCATGTTGACAAGTTGTCAATTAAAGTTAAATGTTGCTAGCACATGCCATTGAGTGTCCTAATTAAAACTACCACAGCTCTTTTAAAAGTTAATGATACCTGTCCTTAAGGTATATGTTAATATTCCTTAGTACAGAAAAAAAAAATGAAAGGAACTGTAAAACTGTGCTTTAAAGACTGACTCTCATGACATGTGTATGCATGAAATTCCATAGAAAGAAAAGAAAAATAATTTGAAACTATCACAAGTAATTTGGAATAGATAAAGCACATTTTACCATGAATTGTATTCCCTTTAGACTGGTATGGACAATATGGCTTAAAAGCGACCCGTGTGTGCCCTGTGTTGCGGATACAGCCAAGCAAATATGGAAAGTGAGTCACTGCCTTAGGCTGAGGAAACAGGGTTCTGCACTAGGGGTCCACAGGCTTCAGTGATTCTGCTTAACGTGGTCCCAGATGAGTGCCACCACATTTTTATTGGAACAATCTGTAAGCTTTGAAGACAGAGAGATGGCTTAGTGAAGAGAGAGTAATTTTCCTTTTCCTACAGCAGCCCAAATTCAGTGGTAGTCTTTGTTCTGCATAAAGGGAGAAAAAATAATATTTAAATCACTGTGAGTCCTTTCTCTAATAGGACACATTAATCCAAAATCTTAGTTGTATAAAGACTGAAATCTATGCATCATGACAGAACTGGCATACTTTCCTTCTGAAGACAAATTGTTTTCCATACAAAAGCAAAAGTTTTCAAACAATTTGGAAATCTGAGTCCATCAAGCACAGTTGCTAGTGGCTTTTCAGAGCAGCTTGGTGGTATTTAAACATATTTTAGGTTGTCCTACCAGTTACTTCATTCTAGAGTTGACTTGTGACAGGCTTGAAATACCCATCCCACTTCTTTAATCCTGAAGAGAAGAATGGATGGGGGATCTGCCAGGGAAAAAATGCATGGGGAAGGACTGTAAATTAAATTGTATTATCTACCTATGGTGAAATATCTGTGAGGTTGATTGTATGTGGGAAGTATCATCCTCAGCTGGCTAGTGAATTAAAGTATAATTAACTTTGAAGTACTTGATTTGTCATTTTTGTCACTTAAATGCTTAGTTATATGTTATCACAGGGTTCTTGAAATGCAACATCCCACGTACACTAGGAAGAGGCATCAGGCAAAACAAAGAACGTCAAATAGGATAAGGCTTCACTGGTGCACTGGTGTTACAACAGCCTTCAGCATTCATAGTATAGATAACACCCAAGAGAAACCCAATTTCTGGAAGATGTAGCTTCCAGAAAGGGAGGAACTGATAACTCTTCATAAGCAAGATTTCCTGCCTTACAGCCTTACACTGATGCATACTCCAGGCTCCAAGCTCACATCTCTACCAGCATCATTGACTTCCAGTTGGAAAGAAAATATATTATCCATACTTCCCTGGAGACTTTTAGCCTCTGCACTAAGGTACCTGCAAACCAGTATTGCACCAGACTATGTAATTCAACTTTTATTTGTAGTAACATTTAGGCACATCTTTAAGTTGAGTTTTGAAAAATGGAACAAACTTTAGGGACACTTACAAGGAAATTTTCCTGAGCCAGTGTCTAAGGTGAGGACTTCTCTTTTGGGTAGAAGACAGAAGGGGAAGAGGACTGGAGGAGTTGTACAAATTTGTTGCACGTGCTTGAAGAATGAACACCTAACTTTTCATTCAAATTCACTCCCAGCTTGGTTTCACGTTGTTTTTATTTTGATATTTAGTTGTTGGTTTCAGTGAATGATATGCATTGCCTTCTGTTTGTGCAATTGGTATAATTACAATTTGCTAATGCAGGAAATACACTGGAGACATCTGTAATCACTAAGAATGCGAGCAAGCAAGGATGCTCTTTGCACCTCAGATAATATTTTAAACTAACTCTAAGTAGAGATGCTTTATGGTCACCCTCTGTTCTCACACAACAGGTGTGTGACTCCCACAGATTTCTAAGTTAAGCTACAGAGAAAAGTAAAGAATAATTTTCAATGTCAGAGGTCAGTATATTAAAAATTCAGGTCTCTCTCCTTCACATACCTTACAGGAAAATATCCTGATCACTGTTTTATTTCTTGGAAATGTTCATTTTAGCTTTTATTTGCCAGCCTGATCAGCCTGCCCTCTGCTCAGCTGCAGTTTCCCTCTTTGCCCTCGAAGGACCAGGAATGACACACAGGCTTCTTCATCCTTCCAAACCCTGTCAGACTCTCCAGTCACCATCTGAGCAGGGAGAAAGGGGACCATAGCCCAACTCTGTCCTGACTTTGGACTTTCCTTAAATACTGAAACCCAAAGTGCAGGAACTAGCCTCTTCTTTATTCGTGTCTACTGTGATGCCAAGAAACCAACTGACTACAACTGCCTTGAAAAAATGGTGACATATATACTTATTTGTGTTTTAACTTTCAAGTGATTCATAACCATTAAAATTTTACTCAGAATCAGCCTAAATTAAGTAATATCTTGCTATTCTCATTCAGCTCCTCCCTCCCGGTCTTTCACTTACCATGTGTATTTGAGGCCCGATCCTGCTCGGGGTGTTTGTGTGAGTCCACAGTGTGTCCTTTTGTCTGTCCTCAATTAATCATCACTACGTTCTTGCTCCCAGGAAGCAGTCGTTGTCTGAAAACAACTTGCAGGTGCAGGTCTGGTTTTGTTTTTTCCCTGCTCAGCACTTCAAGGCTCTAAAACAAGTTTTTTAAAGGCTCTGTGACATCTATCTCCCACTGATTTTGATGAGAGTAAAATGTCTAAATACCTTGAAAAATCTTGTTATAAATGACTTAGCAAAATCCAATTTTCCAAAGTGACTTCAGCAGACTTAGGAGCCTGAGAACTCAGACACACAATTAGGTTACTACTGCTTAACATGTTACCATTCATCAGGCTTAGCTTGGACTTCAAACATTTCAGGCTGGGCTAAACAAAATTATATTTGCCACTGGCTAGGACTGAGTGCACGAACATTTAAAATTGCTCAGCTCATTCTGTATATCTTCTTAAATCATGGTAATATGACAATGTTCCTGGATTATTTTTTCTTTTTGAAAATCAATGGGATTTGGAACTTTGATAGAATAATGAGTCTCTATGGCATCACATCTTTTGCTGTATCAGGTTTTTGTCATTAAAGGTCCCTGTCTTTGCTCCAACCCTTTGGCACAAGGTGGCGGAGTATCCCCTTCACTATGCTGTGGCATATGTTCACATGAGGCAAACATGTTCATACCAAGAGTTAGAGCACCTTTAGCTCATCCAAAAATGTGGTATGTGTCATAACATTAAAGTTCATAATTAATTTGTACATCTTGGATATCTAAAATATATCTATCCTGAATAACTACCGCTTACGTAGATATAAGCCCATTTAACGTTAGCTGCAGTGGTGGTAATAATAAAACTGGCAACATAACGTTCACTGTGAGCTGACTGCATCATTATTTACCCAGCTTGTCAAACAGATTAATTTCATTTTGTAGTAGGTACAGTAAAAGTACTCCCCAAGCTATCAAGTCAAATGTTTCTGTAAGAACACAGTAATGGCAACACCAAAGGTCCAGGTAGCCTGGCACCTGACTTCCACCAGCGATTGGAGCAGTGTCTGCGAGCCTCAGGGTAGGGTCAGCGTGTTGTGGTATCTCCCCTGCAATACCCTCCAAAATTGCAGCAACCTGAGTCTGAGAAATTTCTAGTTCCAGTGGTTATATCTTTATTTTTAATAGTCTTTGTAACATATTTTGTACTGGGATTCACCTGGTCAGTTTTTGATCCAGTGTCACCTTCTGCATGCACATCATCATGCAGCAATGAATTTATCAGCATTTTATCTGGAAAAAAAATACGATTTTGTTTATTTTTACCTGTCCAGAAATAATATTTGCTATTCTCCAGCTTTTTACCTTTGACAGTCTGGACATAACTGTCTTTCTTCAAGGTCACAGATAAAGGCTGTGGGAGACAAAAGGTCTGAATCTGTTTTCCTGATTTTTGTCGTGTGACATAGCCACAGAACCAGCCTTCCCTTGTATAGATCAATTTGAACTATTTGGAATTCAGATGAGTTTGCCTTACTGCATTCCTAATTTGAATCAAGCTCCTGGCAGTGAATACTTCTTTGCTGCTGTGCTCTAGATAAGACATAATATTATGAAGGAAAGATTGCAGTGAGGACACTGAAATGTTTCAGAACACCTCTCATACATCAGGAGCCCAGGTGTTCCTGTTCAGCTTGTATATATGCTTTATGCGTGTTTTTTATTTTGTGTTATCTCATAGTAAACACTTTATGTATGTAGGCTTTATTTCCAGACCATTTCCAACCTTGTCCTATTGATTACTAGTAACATCTTTCATCTGTGCTGCAAAACCTTTGTGAATTATTGTCATGTGTTTAGTTAGCGTAGGGAAACAGGAGGGTTATTACATCCCTGTGCTGTGTGCCAGCTTCATGTAAATCTAGCTTAGCTCCCTTTACATGAAAAAAATGACTCTTTTTTTGTTTTTTAGAACTTGTGATGATTTTTAAACCTTTCATGTTATCAGTAAAGGCAATAAGTTGTTCTCCCCAGTCAGACATTTGCCCCTTTAACCTGTAATGTATGCGATCACTTCTTCTCTGGTTCCTGGCATTTCAAGGAGCCAACTACTCCTTCCCCAGGACAAGATTTGGCCATTAAACTTTATTCAAGTAACAACTCATTTTTCCAATGTGACTATTCCAGCTCACTTACGTCTCTTTATATCGCTGTAAATTTGTTCTTTCCTGGTAGGCTGAGGTGACCTGTAAATTCAGTAATGCATACAAGATGTTAGGAGGGAAACCGTTACTCTGTATGTGGCATCTCTTCATAAATCAGACCTTAATTGCCTCTTACCCTGATATCTTTTTATTATCGGTGGTTTTTCATCAGCTGAAATAATTCTCATTGGAGGATCATTTCTCTTGCAAAGCAGTTTTGCATAAAGCCATTTCTTAGCAATTGGTTTATAACGATGTTGTTGGAGAAATAATTTCTCCGTAAGTTTTACTGGTTTTTTTTCTCTTGACTTTTAAGGAACACAAACAACATCAATCAGTGAAAGATTTTTGTTCTGTTTTGCTGTCAGTATTTTTTTACATCTAATGAAGAAAAGAATATTTAAAGGGAAGAAATATAATAAGCAAACACCACAGTCCTAATATATGCACCTAAAGGCAAAATGCTGGGTAAAGGCTGTATCTTGTGCCTGTAATGTATGCGATCACTTTCTTAAAAGAAAAGGCATGCACGGATTTCCCCTAAATGCCCTAAAGTTTTGTCTGTTATCAATAGTTTTAGTAGCATCTCAGACACTGAAGCAGCAGCTGTAAATAGAAGTTAATTTGAACATATGTCCTTCCTTCATGTAGTCAGAAACGATGCACAGATACTTTTGTTAACCAGGTACACACATTTCTCACAAGAATTATGTTTAAAAGTTCAAACCTCATTCCAGAGCACTGTGGCAAAACTTTGAGTAATTCCTGGCGATATTCCAAACCAGCATTTATGATTTATTTCTGTGTAGAAGAAGCATTAGTACTATGAGATATTATCAGCAAATATCAAACTCTGCATTAAAATGTTTCTGATACATTGCTTGTTAAAGAAGTAGGCTTGCGTACTCTGACAGTTTTTAAAACGGAATCTACTGTTTCCTTCCTTTCATCCTTCTCTGAGTTTCGACATACGCTGTGTTTCCACGAAACCTTCAAGAGCTGAGATAACCTTGACAAAGATCAAGAGGTGTGTCTGGAAGAATTATAATTTCTTTGAAGACAATTTATGCGATTACTGTGTAAAAGAGTTCTTGTTCTGTAGTGATTGATAACAACACTGGCAGTGCTGACTGATCGTTAGATATATTTATATGGCAGATCCTCTAACGAAGTAGTAGGTGTGAAGGAAAGATTAAATGAATATCGAGAAGACAACAGTTTCTGTGTGTTGAATCTGAGCTTGTCGTTCTTTTGCAATATCTTTAATTACTTTATTTGAGTTTGTCTTGTTTCAGACACAAATATATTCTATGATATTATCTCCAAAATGACTTGTAGACCCCACAAAATTAATAATGCAGGTGTCTTTCACATATTTCAAAAGAGGTAAAGTTTCATTTTTGCATTAATATTACAAATCAGTGCTTAAAAATATTCTTAGGCAGAGAGCATATTCATAAAGGTGTATTAAGAAAGATAAATACGTTGTTGGTCACCTGTTTCTCCAGGTGTGTAACACAAATAGACTTTTAAGAGAATGTGCATGCTTTGTTGTGACTCTGGCATATTTTTAGGCATTGGGGTTTTATGCTGCAATATTTACCAGGTTATGTTGATGCATCAATGACTAACCTTTAGTAAGTGCTATTTATAATAATTAAAAATACACAGGCACTAAGGTGGTAGTTTAAATACAAGTAGACCTGGCATTATTCTCAGTTTCGCCACATCATATAACTCCATTAAAGAGAGTGATTCAGTAGAATTGCTCTTAATTTACTTAGGTGCAAGTGAAAGCAAAATCTCTTAGCCTGCTGCTGTATACAGTCACTTAAGACACACATGCACACTCAAACCCTCCCTAAATATGTATTTATGTATAGTGAGAGTACATGTGTAGTATGAGTGGAATTATCGAAACTTGCGGGAGTACATTTAATATACTTAGTTTAAGAGAAACCTATTATATAGAAGTATAAAGTATATTTAATTGATTTAAGCTTCCTCTTCTTTCTTTGTATTGCAGCATTATGAAAATTTTTACTTACAGTAAACTTTTTGAATTTTTTGAGCAATGGAATGGGTCGTCCAAAGAGGTTGTGGCATCTCCATCCTTGGAGATATTCAGAAGCTGTCTGGACATAGTCCTGGGCAGCTGGCTGTAGGTGGCCCTGTGTGGGCAAAGGGGTTGGTCCTGTCCAACCTCAGCTGTTTGGTGCTTCTGTGCTTCTGGAAAACTAGCCTCTCAAACTTCTACGTCACTATTGCCATTCTGATAATAGATTGTATGTTGCACAAAATACAAAATAAGTGCTTATTAAGATGTACTGATTCCATTGTTCTGATGTGCTGAAGTAAAGAATGAGCCACATTTCTCAAGTTTCTCGAGTGTCGTAGTATATTTACATACACTGGTAATCACCAGAGCAGCGAGCTATTTCAGCTCATCAAGGAAAAGGCATTACAGCTACTTATAGTATATATCTAAATTTATTACCCCTTTCTTTCATGGTACATTTATAGGAGTTAATTATTAGTTGCTTTTAATTATACTTCATGGCCTTTGTCCTGGAGACTATCCAAAAAGTAGATCATCATGGTATGCAATTTGGTGAAACAGTTTCCAGGCATCAGGCCATGCTCAAGATGATGTGAAACAATTGTTATTAAAATTATTAAAATATCAGTCTGCATATTTAGATTATTAATAATGGGAGAGAAATGGTTGACATTATTCCATGGAGTGCTATTAATCTGATGGAAGTTTGAGGTTCGGTTTGGCTTTTACTGTGATTCCTAACCACTTCAAAATTAAGAGCAAGAGAACAGCAGTGTGTCGGTGTGTCATTTGCTGCCAGAAAACACAATGGTTTCTTATCTTTCTCCATCTTTTTTAAGTTCATGTGTAGGTGTAAGAAAGCTCGCCCCACTACTATGGAAGCAGCTGTTAGGCAGGATTTGTCCTCAGAACAACATTAGTTCTCAGCTGAGCAATTCACATGGTTGAGGTGAAATAAAAGTGACACGGATTCTCACAGAGGTCATTGGCATCAGTGAGGGGCTGCTGGAAAAGCTAGATAAATCCTCCATCTGTGAGACCGTGCTGAAGTCCTTGGTTAACATGGTTACTTGTGCCAAGCTGCCATGACTATTGTGACATTTGGTGTTGGGGACACCTTGCAGATGCAATCAAATATGTACAGAGGCAATAAATGTCTATGTAGATACAGATAGCTGTAACTTAGCTATAGGTTAATTTAAGCCTTTTGGGATCCATTTTTGGTTTTACAACAATGTTTTTAAAAGTATTTTTAAATGTTATTACTTGAAGAAGTAGAGAACCAGACAAACTGACTCAGAGGCTGATCCCACAAAGACTTACCGAATGAATTCTAGATTCCTGAATTGTCCCATTGCTGGCTTTGTGAAAATTTGTGCTGTAATGGAAAACGTTCTCATACTTTTAATGTTGTTAAAATGAAATTGAAGACCAAGTAAT
The DNA here is from genome assembly GCA_013400615.1 of Syrrhaptes paradoxus. NCBI lineage: Eukaryota > Metazoa > Chordata > Aves > Pterocliformes > Pteroclidae > Syrrhaptes > Syrrhaptes paradoxus. The sequence continues at coordinate 47,722 of VZTO01013560.1, read as the reverse complement.
ATAGAAATATTTAAAAACAATTACACATAATTTACAAAATTATGTCTTACATATTTGTGAGCTACCTGAGGTCAGTTATGTATTCCACTCCAGCAAAATTCATCAGCTCAGGACTTTCTGATGAAACAGAAGAAATAATTACATGGTGTTCACAAAGGATGATTACACTGGAAAAAAAAGCTCTGCTCCAGAAAACTATTTAGGACTAGTGAAATGTGCAGGTACCAGTTAAGCCAGTGTATTGTCAAATATGTCCTGTAAAGAAACTGGAAATACCGTCAACATAAATGGAAGAGCTTTCAGTCAAATTATAAGTACATGTATAGTTAGAAGTTTCCCAGGACAAGAATATACCATGAGCACCCAAGCAGAAGCTTTATTGTAAGAAAAGCTAAAAGTTTTTGTTCATGCTAAAGTGCTCTCAACATAACCACAAGTAAGAACAAAATATTTTTGTTTGGATTGTGCATTACTCCAGTATATCACAACATAATCACTGTGTAAGAAATAAAACAATTTGATGTAGATGTCTCATTGAAACACATTTTAATATCAACACCAAAGACCTGATTTCTAATGAATCAGGTCCCACTCCAGCAACCTATAAAACTATTCACTTAAACCAAGTGCTTCTGATTCCCCTTGTGTAAATCCGTGACTTAAAAACTTTAACAGACTTTTTCTTACTTATCCCTTACTACATTTAGGTGAGATTTTAAAACGTTCTTATATCTTAAGAAAATAATCTAGACAAAACAGACGCTTTTTTTTTTTTCTTCAGAAACAAAACGAAAAATTAGCTTCTTAACAGGCACTCAATATAACGATCTTGAGCCTGGATTTAGCCAGCAATGTTCATTGCAATTTGCTAGCTTTTTAACAAATTTGCCATTTTATTTATTACACAATGAATATGTTAAGAGTTAAAACTGTTCAGCTTCTCCCTTTAGAGCTGCTGTATTTTTTCACAGATTTTTCCCTCAGTGCTTTACTTCATTAAATCACTGTAAGCCAAATTCTCAAATTTAAGAGCTGACTTCACTCTCAGGGATTTCACCTGTTAGAAATTTATCAGGATTTACCAAAGTAGTTAAGCACGGTCCTAAACCATTCCTACTCAACTAAATACATATGGGAGTGTCTCTGCTTTTCGCTTCTAAATCCAAACCAGCATTTTACACTAACAAGCCCACGAGAAGAACAGCACAGTGGCAGTTTCTCCGTTACTGTTATTCTGACATTTGTTTTTCAGTGATCTAGATGTGGATCTCAGAGGCTTCTCTCTTTTCACTGTGATAACATCTCACCTTTTTGCTTTATTTGTCTCTTTCTGCTTTCTGTCTCTACTCTTTCCTGCTTCTCTGTTTTTGAATCTTCATGCATATTTTTCTGGACAGGATGGTTTCCCAGAAATTTTTATCTGCAGTTAAAAAGTGATTCACATTTTTCTTCAGTGGCAACCCATAAAGATTTCTGAATCTCTTTGCACCCGATAAATTTCACAGTGAATATAACGGGGGTTTAAATCCTTACTATTGGGCAACATCTTTCTAAACTAAAAACCAGCTAATCAGAGTTAGTCTCATGGCTTCAATATTATGAAGAACAGTTCTTACAAACTCAGGTCATCATCCTAAGGGTTCATGATAGTTTAAAATAATAGCTTTTGCTTAATTATAATGATCATTTCATGAGCAGAGTGTTGTTTGTGTTAGTAGTCAAACATTGATTTTAATTTGGAAAGTTCATTGCGAGTAAGTTGTGTTCTCTTGATTTAGGTAATTATATTCACTTACCACGTTAATGGCAAGGACTGCTCGGGCTGTTTAAAAACCTCCTAGCTCTCTGCAGAACAGTTATTAAAAGGAATGGAGAGTATGCAGTTCTCTTTGATCACTTTAATGAACCTCAGTGTTTTTATTGCCTATTCACTTATATGCAAAGTGTAGTGCAACTGTATATTAGATACTAATTAGAGTTTTATTCAAGAAAAAATAGCATAAAAGCAATCTATGTCATAATTAAGATTTGGAACGGTATTGTTTCTAGTGGTTATCAAAGAGCAAGACAAATCTCTTTTAATTACTTTTAAAATGCATGTACTTTATTGCAGAGCTTTTGCTTTTAGTTGTTTTTATGTTTATAAGGACTTATGTTTTGTCAAAAAAAAAAAAAAAAGACAAATTAAAGCATAGCCATTGTCACAACCTTTGCCAGCCCATGGGTAGCAACAGAAAGGGGAAAACACTGAGAGAACAGCATGAAATTTTTATCTCCCTGTTGCTCTCAGTTGCAACATTTACATTTACATTTCCTGCAGCAAAGGTAACGGCAATCTAACAAACCTCTCAGGCAGCGAATAGCCAGTGGCTGCAAGTATGTACTGCAGCTGTTGAATGATGTTATACTTAGATGGATCATATTTAGATAATCCTTTACCACTTTTATTGTCTATATTCATGTGACATAACATTGTAATCTGCGTGAGATCAAATGCTCTCATTGTAATTCTGTTCCCAGCGCAGGTCCATTTCCAGCAACAATTCAGGTGATAGCATAGGACAAGAGATGATCCATTCACCACTGTATTAGCTAAATTGTTCACGGTGCAGTTCTTCATGTGCAAAATAGTAAAATAATAGGAGAAGCATACCTCTGACACACCCAGATGTTCAGGAGGTGGAGGAGATAGATAACTAAAGAGTAATCTTCAATCCAAAGAAAAAAGGCCCAGAGGAATAGTTAAAAACCACACACACAAGAAGAAAGTATGTGAAATAGCTTCTAATGCAGAGAAATTATACACTGAAGTATCCCACTTGTTTGGAAACTGTAAGAAATAAAAAGAAAGGTCAGAGGAATGGGCTACATAAATTAACAAAAACCGTGGAGAGAACCTAAATATCACCAAAGCCCTAGTGAGAATGAAAGCATGGAAAAGAGGACATAATTTTGGGGTGATGCATAAATCCTACTTTACAGCTTATATTGGACTTCAATAATAAATAAATGTGTATTTTTTATATATATTAAAATAAAATCTGAAGCTTCCTTTTTAATCCAAGTGTTCCCATTCCTTTAAGAAATTCATAGGAGAATGGGATTTTTTTATATGCACTAGAAATTAGTAATGTATCTAATCTGTGGTTACTTGGAAGAAGCTCATTGACAACTGGAGGGAAAAACTGAGGGTGATGCTTAATCTCAGAAATAGAAGAGAGATGGGAAATTAGGGATAATTTTCCACTTTATGTAGCTCTGGCTTTTCATCACTGCAGATCCTTAATGCCATTCAGCCCTTGAAAAGAGTCTTCCACTCTAATACAGCATTAGAGCGTGTAGCAATACTGCTGCTATCTGACAGGGAGATCGTCCAACCAAAGGTGCTCTGTACAAATGAAAGTAAATTATTATCTTCAAATACTAAAGCTACAAGGAGTTAATGCCATTCAGAACAGTATTAATTTCTACCTAGATTTCCAGTGAGACTTGTTGGCTGAAGCATGCTGTGCAGTGGTTGCTTCCCAGCTCATGCAGCCAGGAGCAACGCCGCAGATCCAGGGATATGAGGTAGCCCAACACCATCCACTCAGTGTACCTTCCACCAAGGTACTTTTCAACAAGCTAGAATGATACATATGAGTGTTACAGATATACAGTCCCTTTATGTGTTGCTTGTTGATGTTTTTCTGTTTCATGCTCGTGCACTGATAATTTCAGCACTTTCTTTGGCAAGTGACTTGAATAAGCTGAGGGCACAAATGCTAGTTAGATGTATTAATTTGAGAAGAAATTGTTTCGATCTCTGTACTAACATTAATAAGAATAATGTTTCAACTTAACTGCCGTCAAACAAAACCCTCTAACAAATTTCTATGGGGCTTTAACAAACATGCTTTTTTAAAATTTTCCTTTTCACATGTGCAGCAACTTTGCTTAACTAAAGGCAACATTTTATTAACTGATGTCATGTTTGCAATTGTACCCAAAGATTTCTGAAAGAGAGCATTGGATGAGTGTTGGAAGTGACACTTCACTCTCATTAGCCCAGTGACACTGCTGAATTGCCGAACAGATCATCTGCTGGTCAAGCTCCTGACTCATAACCTTCAACTGCGGCCAAATATCACATAGTTATAGATTTCATGTTGCCTCTTTTGGTCCCTCCACTGACTCCCCTACATGAAAACAACAACAAAAAAAGTTGCAGAGAAATATGCTTCTTTCATCACTACAGCTTGCTGTTCCCATACAGAGCTCACTAGAATCAAGTTAAGATTTTCTTCATCTTTATCTATTGCCTTTCCTATTGTCACTGGATTCAGTGGAACACTTTCCATTGGCTTATATGGACTTTCCATCACACAGACCAGGGTCAGTGTGTTACCAGGAACAGTTTATCTGTATCTTGAAAGTCTTCCTAGAACTCCATGTACACCAAACACAATTTTTCTAAAGAAATTCTTCTTTTATGCTTCTAGTCTCACACAGGTTTATAGCCCTTCCCTACAAATCTTCATGCACTGGGGTTCTGTCCACTCCGGTGCTGAGCAATGTCTAGCCATATCTCTCCCAAAGGTGACACATAAGTGCCAAAGGGAAGATGGGAAGCAAGAAGAAGCAGAGAAGAGCAGCTGGAGGAGGGAATGAGTTATGTGCTGGAATCAAGGCTAGCACACACTCTGGGCACAGCAGTGGTCGCGCAGGATCTGAATACTTCATCTTCTGTGGCATTTCCATCTCTCACTTTGGTAGTTGCTCTTCTAAATTTCACCATAACTCACCAGATAAGATTCGCTGTAAAGTACTCAGTCAGAGCAGTAACCTGGGGAATGCATACCCAGAGTGCGTGTTCGGTTCAGTGCAATCAGCTTCCAGGAACCACCCCTGCTCTCAGTGCGCTGTTGACAAACAAAGTTGTTATTCTCTCAGGTCTAGTGTGCCAACACGGCATTAATTCTGTCTAACCTTCAGAAATTAGAAAAGGTAGCAATTATACCCTTAAAAAGTCACTTTTGAATTGACTAATTAATCATTCATTGCCCATGGCACTGATAAGTCATTAGTTGTGTAGTGGCTCATTATAAGGTGCAATATGTAGAAGAGCTCATTTATGCAGCTCGTTGCTGAATGTTGATGAGGTTATTTATAGATAATATGTGCTTGTTATGACCAATTATGACTTACAACACTGGGAATGTGTTTCTTCTCTCAAAATGTAACAAGGTAAAGACTCATTTAAAGCATCTTTACAATTAAAGTGTTGTAAAATGAGGTGTTAATACAGGATCTCTTTCAGTACTGTATCCTGCAGAGAAAGGTTTCTTTTGTCTTGCTACATTGAAATCTGTTCCCATTTGTTCTTTAGTTTTGTTTTTCAATTGCTGTTCTGTCTACTTGAGTTATTCATGCTTCCTGAAGAACTCTGCAATATAAGAACTAAAGTAAGATACATGTTGTAGATACACTTCAGTGGATGAAAGCTGTTAAGCAGGATTATTCCAGTTTTATATGCTGGTGTTCTAAAGGCTTCAAAAATACAATATGAAGTCAAAGTTATTGGATATATTAACCTCTGTTTTGAAAACACTCTCTGAATTTAAAAAGGGCATAATTACCCCAAAGAAACAGAAAAAGATGGCAGCAGGAATATTGTGTGTCAATGTTTGCCAGTTTAGAGTCACTGAAATAATTTTGGTTTTTCTTTGATTTTTGCCTCAAGAACAGAATTTATGACCAAACAATTAAAAATATGCATTTCTCTCTAAAAAGAATATAAGTAAAAAGTAAAAATACATGAACTCTTCTTTACTTTAAAAAGCCTGCAGCACATTTTATCCCAATACACTACACAGAAATCCTTTATCCCTGCTGGATTTGATCATCTCTAAGGACAGCACTTAGCACCTCTAGAACAGTTGCTATGGCTTCAGCCAAAAACCCGTTCCTGTTTGTTAGTTGCAAGGAAAACCCTGTTTGATATATCCCAGCCTCTGTGGTTGATAAAGACTTCCACAACCAGGCTGCCACAAAGAGGAAAGAAGGGGGAGGAGGTAGTAGTCTGAAGGGATTCCTGTTCTCATTCTGGAAAAAAAAAAAAAAAAGAAAAGGAGGGGAAAAAAAATAAAAAAAAAAAAGAG
>VZTO01013560.1:1955-41571 GCA_013400615.1 Syrrhaptes paradoxus | reverse complement strand
GAAAAGGAAAAAATAAAAAAAAAATAAAAAGGTGTGTAGCAGGGGAGAGCCCCAATTGTTCTAGCAGAAAGCAGCTTCAAAAATTAGGAAAATATCCAGAATAAAAAAGCCAGATAGGAGGAAAAGAGACTGGCCCAGCAGTGACAACAGTGATGTGCAACACCTCTGAGCAGGAAAACACATCATGAAGACATCGAGGATGAAGTTTAATAAATCTGGGACTACTTCTCTCCTTTTCACTCAGTCCTCAGTGTTCTCAAATCAGAACTGTGGTATCTTGAGAGATTTGAGCTCCTGAAGAGCTGCCTTGGACTTGCCAATATTGATCTGTCCAGTGAAGGAGAGGGGGAGTTCCTGGCACCCCTCCTGTGGAGGGAAGGAGGTAAATGTAGGCCTGAGGAAAGAGTCCCCAGGTGCAGCGGAAGAGTGTGTTACCTTTGGATGTTTGCTGTCCTAGGAGAGGTTTGCCAGAATGATACAGCTACACAGAAAAGGGTTATGTTCTTCAATAAAGCTGGCAGGCACCAAGGGTTCTTTGGCCCTTTTCCACCAACATGAGCCTGTCTCCAGGGACAGCACCTCCAGAAATAAGGAGCTGGATGTGGCTCTCTGCTTTTTATCCGTAAGTACAGTGTCCCACCATGGACACCCTGGAGAGATCAGCCTTGAAGGGTGAAAATTACCCGAGGAAGACATAAGTTGTCACTTAAATTTCATGTTCTGTAACGTCAGGTACATGAATCAAGGCAGTACTGTAGGTGGGTAAATCACACCCTGCTAGCCATGCTCTGTCTCCTCCAAGTAGTGAGGGAGAGCTGCCGTTATGTCAGCATTACTTTACAGCAAATTCCTGTATGCCCTGTGACTCTGCTAATACGCCTTCAAGGCAGCTGTTGACAGCTTTCCTTGCTGGTCACATAAGGTAAAAGGCCCCGGTTTCTTTGGATCAATATCCTGCCATTTGCTCAGAAGCATCAAAGCCCTCCATGGCATAGAGGAACTGGATGGAAACTCTATCCACGAGAGCTTGCTGCAGCCGGGGTCTAGCAAAATATTAAATACATGCTTGAAACTACCCAACGCAATACAAGGCCTTAAGCATGGAAGAAACATTTAACAGCAAAGAAATCCAGGTGAAATTAATCATGGCAATTAATCACCTGCTTGTGATATACAAACATTACAATGGCTGCTGTGTCAGGACCTGAGTGTGTTCCTGGGTTATCCCATAGAGGGGAAGACGTAGTTATAATTAAACAATTGTGTAGTAGTCAGCCTCAAACTCTAGCTTGCTTGTAGAAATGCTCCTGTTAGTATTTTATATGAGATAATAAAAGAATGAAAACTGTGATGGTCTGTATATAAAATAACAAAATCAAAAGCATTATTTAAAAATCAAAGGAAAAATATTTCCTAATCCAGTTAAATTAAACTCAGTTGGAACCTATTCAGTCACCACCATAACTATTTAAAATTGCGATTGTGCAGTACTTGTGTGATCAAAGTTAATGTAATATTTATGCAATCAAAGTTAATGTTAAGACATATAATGATTTTACCAGATAAGCTGTGAATATAAATGGCAAATTAACATAATTATTAAAGATCATAATATTTGCATGGAGAAAAAATATTTTTTTGGCGGAAGTAATGGTTTGTCTTCTATCTCTAGGAGGATTCCATTTATTATTTATTTTATGAGACCGCTTCCATATGCCAGCTTATGATTTGACCTTTTTGAGTGATTTTTTGAAACAGCAGTATTAAAAGAGGGGTGGGTTTTTTCTTTTAATAGAATTATATTTATGTACGTGGACAATTCTGTCTTCAGTGGCTCCTACTCAAATCTTGAGTCTAATCCACCTTGAACAGGAACACACAGGCTTCTTAATTGTCCTCTTGCCTTTTAAGTTTATATTCTATTGACACATGTTGTGGAGCTGCCTTGTCTGAGTGAATAAAACAGTGTCAAAAAGCCTGAGGGAGCTGCATGCAGCTTCCCCAGAGCTGAGGTCCGTGGTGGGACTTCTCCCTGCGCTGGGGGTAGGTAGGCTCTTGCTCAGCCCCTGGGACAGTGGCCATCAGGGAGGGCTGTGCTCCCTCATCACAGCCTGGCACAGAGGTCTCCTGTCACACAGCAAGCAAAGAAGTGATGCCACTGTGCCTGGCTTGTCACGCCTGCAGAAGGGGGGGGACATTTTTCACGTGTCGTTCTCTTGCACTCACACGCCAAGGAAATATAAGCAGGCTTTGCTTGGCTTCAAAATGCAAACTGGAGAGAAGCCACAAGGATGAAATATCACCGAATCCTGAACTTTGCAGTGGTTTTATATTCTGATCTTGTACATGAGGTTTAGAATATTGGAAAAGTAACGGTTTGCCTTCCTTTGTAAGATGCTCATGGTCTGTTTATCCATTCTCAGTGAATATGGAAGAACATTTTTAATTTTGTTCATTATTTTTATTAATTGTGCTCTAGTTCCTTCTAATTGTCTTTTGTATTTGTCCCAAAAGCCTTCTTCTTAGAAATCCCAAATATCCTCCACCTGTAGTAGAATTATTTAGATCTCCAGTCTCTCAAACTCCCACCAAACATCAAAGAAAGAGATCTTTGCCTGAGTTGTCGTGAGCTTAACCATTCAGTATAAAGAGGATCTCTTCTCTTGATTCCATGTCACAGATATAAATAATTATTAGCTGTGTCTATTTCTAATTGGGATTTGTGTAGAACAGAGGCAGCTTTACAACTAGAATAAGTGACAGCGCTCAAAAGGAGTGCAATACAATCACAATTGCGATTTTATGTTTAATTAATGAATCCTTAACAGCTTAGTTTCAATGAAGCTGGCCTCATAAATGTCGGCATATTTAAACATATGTACTTGGTAAGGGTGAAGTGGGTTTCTGAATTGCTGTGGAGTTTTTTGGTGTGTTTTGTACATAAACATAACCATGTGCACAGACACAACATAGATGGTGGTTCTCAGAATTTGTACCAATTATAGTACCAGTGAACCTTCTGCACACACATTTGTAAAGATACTATGTGTGTTCTATGGTGTTAAACTGTGACCAGCTCTACTGTGCTCAGACAATAAAAAATAATGAGAGGTTGTTCTGTAACTGCATAATTTATGAATACCATAGTTATTTCAGGAGATTATCTTTGTCCTCATGCAAATTATTTATTTTGTGCCTACTTATAGCATTCCCTTTGAAATTAAATTGAAATTATGGAATGCCTCAAAGCCTATCCTGTAGCAGCTGTCTCAGTCAGCTGGCTCATCAGTCAATACAGATTGCAAATCACAACTATCTCTGACCCTGATTGGGAGACTATTTTGGGAATTGTATCAGTGTAATAAACAAGTCGTACTGAAGAGATCATACCCTCTGTAACTGGTGAAATGAAGACCACAAAACTAATCATGGCTGCACTGTGATGACTTCTGTTTGGAAAAAGTGACAGCCGAAAAAGCTTTTACACAAACTCCCATAAGCCAAACTGCATTCTATTTTCCTCTCCAAACATTCTGTCTCACTGCTTTTCGTTTTCCCTTTCCCTCCCACTATTTTTTTCCATCCTCTAAAAAAAATTACTGCCTTTCACAGCTGTCTTGAAGCTCTTGCTGGCCAGCCACTGTCCTAGAGCATGCCCACCAGACGCTGCTCTGGCTTTCAGCCTTGTTTCCTTCCTTACTAACTGAAAGCTTCTGGCAAAAAATGTTTATTTATTTATTCTTGGGGAAATCATGTGTCACAGGCTTCTGCTGTGTTTCACATCACTGTAGCTTTTTAATATCAGATTGGAAGGTTTGAGAGTTTTAGGTGATGCTTCTTTCTTTTGGCGAATGTTACTAAGTACATACTAGAGTTCATTCATATGCAAACCTCAGTTAAGATCTTGTACCCTNTACTGACCCCCGTAATCATCACATCTCTGTGGTTTTAGGACTGTTCAGATGCACGTAGTCACCCAAACACATATATCCCCAGCTGGTTCTGTCACAAACTTAGCAGACTTTTCCAATCTGCACTTTCATTATTTATCCATAACCTAAAGCTACGTCCCAGAAATACCTGCCAACCTGCCTTGCTGTTTTCCTCTAAATCACAAATTCTGCCTCTCCTTTGCTGCAACGCTTACACAACCCCTGGCCCCTGACAAAACTACTGTCACTCATAGTGACTAACATCACCTTGTTGCGCTTTTGCAGTCTGTCTGCCTGCACTTGCCATGAGCTGTCTTAAATCTAAATCTCCTGCCTTTGTTCTTCTGTTTGCACAGGACACAGGAACACTGCCTGTTCTGCTTCAGGGTTTTATACCTGCAATAAACAACAATAGTAATTGAAAAGTACCTAGTACCTAGATTATCTTGCTAATAAGGAGAAGGAGGTATTATTGAAACAACACTGTTTTCTTCTTAAATACTGGGATAGTTCTTTCTTTTCTGGGCTTGTCTGCAGAAAATCTCATTTTGTCTTGAAGTAATAGAATTGTTTGTCATTAGGTAGGATATACCATAAAAATTATTCTGCTTAAATATTTCCAACTTCAAATTTTGATTCAAAATTTAGAGTAGTGTTTTGGGGGGAATGAAATACAACATAATACTGTTCTTTGATCTCTCCTCTGGGAGGGAAAAAGGAGGGAAGGGGAAGAACAGCATTCACTGTGCAAATGAACGTGTCTTCCTCGTTTCCAGAATATCATGCACTGAATCTCCACATCTCTCTCAGAAAGCTGCTTGCTCATGGCACTTACCCAAGCTGCTTTCCTCATTGCTGAACTTGAAATGCTCTCTCACCTTGGCATGGTTTCAACTATGTCAGTTCAATCAGAGAGAGGGAAAGTCAAGCCAACAGCAAAAACACCTTTCCTGGAGAGAGATGGTGCTGACCCAGAAATAACACTGATCCGCCAGAACAGCGTTGCTATATGCAATATGGGTTTAATAGAGGAAGAATGATCTAGTGGTGTCCATGCTTATTCAGTCATTGTTGCATTTCCGGCTGTCGTGCTGGGTGCTTACTAGGAAGATTTAAATAAGGAAAAGGAAAAATAATATGCAGTATATGAAATGTTCTGCTTGCTGCTCTGTAATACAGTATAGTGCAGCATTCAATCATTGACATACATCATTCTTTTATTATTAATAATCCATATAGAAAGCACTTCGCTTGCAGGAGAATTTTACCAATTTATTTTAACTACGCATTTGCATACATTTGGGTATATTAGTAACAATAATGCTTTTCTCTGCAGAAATGCAAATATTGAAGCAAGTTATAGTCACGGCTTTTACAGCAAAGGATCAGAATAGATTCAGGAAGCAAAGGACATGCCTTTATATTAAGGATTTACTTAAAATTCTTCAAGTTGTCAACAAAGTTGTTTTGGGTATTTGGGTTTTTTTTACATTGTTATTCTTACAGTTGTCAACAGGCTTTTCATCACATCTGTTATGTATTTAAACACACAGAAATTACTCCAAATCCTAAATGTAGCAAACATAAATGGGGTAAAAAAGACAGAAAATTATCCAATAAATAAAGACTCTTTTTTTGTCCTTTTTGAATCCAGATGGTATTAGGTAGTATTTCAAAAGCATTCATTTTTGGTCTGACTTCATTTCCAGTGATACCAGCTCAGCTGTTGAATTCTGTGAAACTGCCCATTACTCAGTGATTTTGAAAACCCTACACATGGTGCAAAGGAAGAAGAAAAATTACCAATTCAAAGCTCAATATGGTTTAATTGGCTGTTTTGTTGTATCTCCTAAAAAGCCAACCACTCAAATTTTTATGCTAATCAAAAAGTGCATTTTTCCATTTGTTAAATTATTAACCTACACTAAACTTGCATTGAGACAATGAAAATTAAGGGGTTTGAGTATCCATGTTGTCAGCAGTTAATACAGAAAAAGATGAAACCATTCAGTTCACACAGAAGTCTGAGTGCAGGTCATTTATGTAAATACATGATGGAATATTCTTGTTCATCTCAATCAATGGCCGTAAGTGGCAAGTGCCAAGTCCTTCCTAAAGATGGGTTTTGTTTCTTCATTATTCACAAATTGTGTGTCACAGTTAAGAATGTTAAGAATGCCCTACTCATTACACACAGTTTTCATTTTAACATACCCAGCAAGAAAAGGAGATTCTTTAATTTTCTCGGAAAGCTCTGTCTTTGATAGGACATTTCTAATTGAAATGTGCATACGCTGATAAACATGTTGCTGTGGGATTTTCATATCACCAGGTGAAATGAAATGTGTACCTGTTCTGTATATTCATGCAGTTTAATTTGAACCTGAATAGTAAGAATATATTTAATAGTCTGCTTCAATCACTTTTTGTCGTTATGTATTACTAAAGATCTCAGAATTTGTCAAATACATTCATTAAACATGACACTTGTAAGGACTGAGTAGGCTTTTTCCTGTACTAGCTCTCCATTGGGAACAGAGTATTTCATGGTGAATTTTTCTTGATGAAGTGATAGTAGTGTGGAGCTATTTTAAAATATATTTCCAATTTTTCTACAGTGCTTATAATGATTGGAGACTAATGCAAATGTCACTCCCCATAAAACTGCAGTTTTAATGAGAGGAAATTAACTGATTCAGTTGTTGGTAATATAATTTTAAAAGTCTTTAAGTTGCTGATTCAAAAAATCTTCCATTAAAGAGTCTATTTAATATACATAGCTCTAATTTTCCTACATGAGATTTCTAAATTGTCTAAGCATACTCTCTAGAACACTTTGTATTTCACCTTCTTTGAAAAAAAAAAAGACAAAAAAGAACATGTTTATATAGGCTGTGGTTACAATGTTTTGCTTTGCCTCTGTCAAAGTACTTATGTCTGCTACACAGTGTATAATAAAAGTGAACATGAATAGATATTTTTATGAGCTACACATATGTTGTGCCAAGTCCAGCTCACAAGTTGTAAGACATTTTCACTGATCAGTTTTTCCTTTAGTAAGACAGTATTCACAGTAGGGCACTATTAATGGTCAAAATGCCACAATGTAGTGAAAGCTTGTTCCACGATCATTAAGAAGTTTGTAATTTCAGAAATCACACCACAGTGGGAGATACTCAGGTGCCTTCGTGATGTTCTGTGTTGGTTCCGTGTAACATAATAGCGTTTGTGGCATACAGCCTTGGAAAGATTGATTTTGTATGGGTGGGTATAATGCTGTTTAGTGGCACTTTAGTTGTCAGACCTTATCTGAGAGAAGGAAGATAAATGAGAGAAATAAGCATGAATTATGAGAGAAGAGAAGTCCACAGGAATACTTCCAACAGATGACATATTGTCCTCAGAACCTGTATTTCACTGCTAGGCTGGATTTGTGCACAAACCTGTGTCTGTTTAATTTCCCAAACATCTCAAGACTTTCTGGTACTGATTCTCCCTAGTAATCAATATACTGATTACCCTAGCAAGGGCACCTGACTAACGGTGCCAATTCATGGCTGTTAGGGAATGTGGATCCTTCTAAGATAGCTGGTAATCTGGGGTATCTGGAGGCCAAGAATGATGTTTAACAGAACACACTTTTTGTGGCTTTTCCTGTATTACAGGCATCTCTTAATTGTACAGGAAAAAAGCCTGATGATTAATAACTAATGATAAGAACTAATAAAGTAATATATTAATTAATTTCATTCCATTTCCCATGGTAATATCTCCAGTTCATTTATATTTGATTTACATAAAGTATAAATAGACCTGAAGGGCTGTACTAATTAAATAACATGAGAAACTCAAAAAAAATCGGAAACAATGAAACTAAGTACTTTATAATTACCAGTAAGAAGTGACTTCATCTCACTCTTGTTCTAATTAATCTCATAATATTAGGTTTCCGTACATTTGGGTCTAGGGCACCAAAGTGATGGTTAGGACATAAATTCAAAATTTGGATCCTCTATTCCTTACTCTCCTGTCATCTCACTTCTGAAGTATTTTGAGTCCTACCCAGAAAGTTCTGCAGAACCTTTAGTTCCTATTCTGGGCAAGGCGTAAAATTACTGAACACCTTGGTCCCTAATCTCCAGCAAGATTTGTAGCTGGAGGATTCCCCTGGCTCCTCCACAGGCATGGTGTCATCAGGAGGATGGCTGTGCTGTCTTCCCTCCCCAGCCCCTCTCATGGGTAGAATATCAGCAACTGGGATAGCTTGTCTCAGATCTTTGCTTGGCCCAGGCAGGGAGAAAACCAAAACCCACTCCCACCTCACCTAAGCTAGTCTCTACCTACTGAGCTAAAAGGCAATACAAGCTGGCACACTTCCAGCTTTTTTTTTAAAATACTACATTTTTTAATAATTAAATATATTTTTGCAGTGTAGTAAGTGAAACGTCACCTAGTCTGTATTTCCACTGGGGCTGATGCCAGACAATTTGGCACCAAAACCATTGAAACAAGTCATGTGTGGGGCCAGCCACAGACACCTGGCTGCCTAGGAGCTTTTCTAGGAGAAATTTAAGCGCCAGAGCTGGAGGAGAGTTTCTAAGGTACACACTTTGGACTCAGTTGTCAAAATGGCATTTGAGATCTAAGCCGCTGTGCAAATCTTAACCCTAAAGCTCTGATCTTAAACTGAATCCATTTTCCCATGTCACTGTAAGTTCTTTAGGTTTACAAACAGCCAAGAAAGGAAGCAACTGAAATGTCAATATACTGAAGTCGTGTTTGTTCTCTTTAAGCCCATTGAACTTTGTTAAAAAATCTCCCTGTGACAAAAGGAATTGTCAGTCTCAATTAGCACTGCTGCTTTTCTCTTTTAAACCAGCATGCCTCTGGATTCAGGTGTTTACAATAGAGATACACAAAGGAAATGGCTCTTTTTAACTAATTCCTTTGTAGTGCGTTGTACAATTATTTCTCACTGGAATAAGACAAGACTCCTAGCAGTTGCCATCTCAGGAATAAAGTAGTTCCATAATATTTCCTCTTGCTCTTCAGGACGAAGCATCCACAGCCAAATTTCTTCGGTTCTTCTTTCAAGATTTCTGAAAGTGCTTCATGTTACAATCCGCATCAACCTTGTTAGGTGGCTCAAAATGCTTCTGAAAATAAAAAGTGTGTCTGTGGTCCCAGCTGAATTCAATTTATATGAAATACAAGTAATCTGTTAGAATATTGACATATTTTAAGGGGAAAAAATCTAATGGTATTATGTTTAATTTGTTTTATGTCAGCCTTGGAGAGGAAACAAGTTAGCATTAAGAGAAAGTATTAACAACCAGTGACTTCATAGTATTTTTAAAGATTGGGTAAGGATGTTTATGCCTGAGAAAAATTTTTGCAGAGTTAATGATGGTTTTGACTGAAAGTGTACAGCCACACCTCAATAAGCATATGGTGCCATACTTCTAGAAGAAGCATGATGCAGATACCATCTTGTAGGACTGTGACGGTGTCTATAACATTAAACAATGCAGCCCTGTAACCACTCTGTGTCCCTAAGATTCAAAGGCATGGCACAGCTCACATCCACAGAACCAATTTTTTTTTCCCTTATGCAGAAATAGAATGGCAGGAAGGGTGCATGGGACATGCCGCTCCCTGAACTGTAGGCTGGCACTGCCTGAGACTCCTTGCACAGGCACAGCCCCGAGCTGAACCAAGAACCACACCAAGAGCTGGACAATACATACGGCTTTGGGCAGCTTCACTAGGGCCACCTCAGTGCCCTGTTTTACTCACTGGTGTAGGAGTCACTCTAAGGCAAATTTTGTCCCGAAGCTGTGCAAAAGTAATTCCCTTTTCATTTGGAAGGCTGACCACAATATATTTAAAACCTGAACTTCTTAATTGAAACACAGACACAGCACTATTGTCTTCTAGGGACATACTAATATCTAATAGGTGAAGATGGAAGCACACTTTGGTGCCTCTGTTCCTTCAGTCTACAGACAAAACGTCATCATAAAGAAAATCTTACAGCCATGCAGTCCTTCAGCCTTACCGGACTCATGTACTGATTTTGATTGAGTCACCAGACTTTGCACCATTCATTTACATGGAATTTTTTCAATGAAAAGGTTTTGCAAAATGAAATATTCAATTCTCAGTCTTTTGTGCATTAAGGTCTCAGTGAAGTATTAGAGGAAACTATGAACAGTATGTCTTTCTAGTTTTAATTTTAGACTGAAGTTGACTTTGCCAGTTGTCACTCAGTTAAGCAAATTCCCTCAGACAAATCTCATAGAGCTCACCACAGAGCTGCTGTGGTTCACATCTTCAAAGTCAGGTCTACAGTGAAACCATCTCTTTTAAATTTTACAAACGTAATAGAGATTGTTTCAGATTCTTGCACACTTGCTGTCTTCTCTAAAACAGCCTGTTCGATTGTGTTCTCACACTAGGATCTCTTTCTTCACGTGGATTTTTTTTTTTTTTTGGAAAATGTTTAACCAAAAGAAAGTGGGAATTTAGTCTCTAGAAAAGGAAGACAATTTTGTGAAGAAGATGGGAATGCAACCTCTTGTTTATTGGTAGTAAATAAGCAGAAGGACGTCAGTGATAAAAGAAAGAACTTCCACACATTTTGCTAGTGAAAATAACAAGGATAATGAGGGTTTGTATTTTGATCTATACATTGGTCCACACTTTGCCATTTTCCAGATGTACCTTCTCACGTTGTTCTAATGGATCTTTTGACTATTATGGTTAAAATAGTCCAATCATCAAACCCACAACATATAGCTGAGGGCAATTACAACGTATGGTAAATTCTAATGATTTTTCTACCGTATAGTGATATTCAGCACAACCTTGACCAGCAACAGCTACATGTTTGCACTGTTCCCTTCCAAGTTATTTGTGTTTACCTCAGAAATTAGGCTTAACCAGAAGCAAAGAAGGAATAAAATTCAGAATGTAGGAACCATGATCACTTCAGTGATGTATATGTCTTAAATAATTACTCATAATAAGGTTAATATCTTAAATGAGTATATTAATATTAATTCTACATACACAATTTGAGAGATGTTAGATCATGTCTAGAATATTATGCTTCTAAAACATTACTGTACTGGCACTACTCTATCA
The DNA here is from genome assembly GCA_013400615.1 of Syrrhaptes paradoxus. Lineage (NCBI taxonomy): Eukaryota > Metazoa > Chordata > Aves > Pterocliformes > Pteroclidae > Syrrhaptes > Syrrhaptes paradoxus. Next base: position 30,493 of record VZTO01013560.1, on the reverse strand, counting down.
TACAGAGTATTTTCTTATTAATATTTCATATTTATATATTGCAGTATATTGTAATTTAGTTTTGTAGGAATAGTTACTCTTACTAAAAATCTCTCTCATTTGGAATTGCTTCCTTCAGGTAACATAATTACTGTACAGCTCAAGTTTTTATACTCTTAAAATTAATTTGAAAAACTTAAAATTCCCCAAAAAAGTGCTCAGAAGTATGTTCTTAATTAAGAGATAATGTCAATGGCAACAAAAGTTGTCTTAGGTTAATGATCTCCAGCTGCCACGTTAATGCTGAGGCAGAGCCAAGACATTTATTTTCAAAGTTGGAAACATTGATCTTATGACAATGCTCTATTATGATGACTTCATTCCTATTATGTCAGGAAATTGATGAAGAGTTAACCATTTTATCAGATTAATTGCAGTGCCAGAGAGTGACAGATGTTCAGTGTGTAACAGTATTCATTTGCTTTGTCCTAAATTGACCTTATTTATCCAATCAGGTGCTAGATTAAATTTTAAAGTCAGTCACACCATTTGCAAATGGGACTCTTTATCATAATGGTTAGTGAAAGAAAAATGATTGTGGAATGAGAGATGACATTGGTGGTCATCTCTCTCTTATTATAAAGGCATTCGGCCCTATCGGCGCCGTATAAAAGGAATGTTTTAAGGTTAGGATTCATTTTATGTGCAATGTATAATTTACATATCTAACTTCCACAACATTCATCTGCACCGAATGTATCAATTTCCTGTGCATCAATGGAGCAGTCAAAATATCGGTATGATGATTAGAGAAACAGATTATCTTAGATGACTGGTTGGCTTAAACCATTAACTCCCACAGCATAACATTACACAGTCAACAGTTTAATGTTGCAATGTGTTCTAGAGCTTACCGATATGATACTGCAAACTGGAAGCTGAGGTTATTCAGAAAGGCAAAACATACATAAACTAATTTACTTTTCTTCTGGATTATTGTCCCTCTCATTTCTGGGAAAGGAGCATTATTTTTAGTGAAGTAGATAGGAGAATTTACCCAAGTCCAATTCTTAAGCTTTTAAGGTTTATTCAGATTAAATCTTCATTGTTTTCTTTGAAGCCACAACAGCCAGGTGCCTGAAAAGTAGGAGATTCTTGTCTAGCGTCCCACTGTTGCCAAAGAAGAAAGACTGGCTCCACGAGTCCAAATAAGAAGAGAAAACCAGTACAAGTGCTCTGCATCTTACTCAGAAGTAGTCTTTTTCTACCTATAGACTACTGAGAAAGCCTAGAGAGTGTGTCTTCTGAAATGCAGCAGCTGAAATAGGATCACTGAAGGCTTGGTTTTCACATACCTGGATTTTAAAGTTTTTGTCTTCACACAGCCACTTCCCTGTAGGAGCTGCAGCTCCTACAGTGAAATTCTGAATTGACAGCACTCCTGGTAGTCCACACCAAGTTCTAACCTCAGAGGTGATGATGTGCAGAAAACTTTTGTAAAGTAAGTATAGCTGTTGCACTTTTTTTTTTTTTGCCCTTTTAATCCCTCAGGGGGAAGAGGTAATCTAATACACTGAAATTTTAAAATCACATTACATTTTCAGAAGCATGTTTCTATTTCCTTAAGACATTTTCACTGAGATGTTAAATTCACTGTGAAGTTTAACATTTAGCCCCTTGTTCTACATAACAAATGGAGATGGAAGTGGCCATCAGGTCCCCAGAAACAGCATATTTGGGAAAGTACATTTTTAGTTCCTCTTTTAAGTAGACTAGGAAAGTAATCAATCTTCTTCTTGGGTCAGTTAGAGCTATGGATTTTATGAAGTTGCAAGAGAGCATTTTCCTGATTTCTATGAGCATGTCTTGTATCAATGTTTATCTTTACGGACTCTTTTAGTTACAATTTCCCTAATGCCAGTTTCACTTGACGAACTGTTAAAGCAGTTCATGCCGTGTGGGTGCCTGGTATAATCCCTGCAGTTCCAGCCTGAGGTTTCCCATAGCAGAGTCTCAAGCATCAAAATACTAAAAAAATAACTTACTCAAATCATACAGCCAGTAAACCAGCTCAAGCTGCATGCCTCCAGAGGAGGACCCCGAACAAAGAAAAGTCTGGGCAACTATACCTCTACAGTCTCTGCACCCACCCCTAAAGTGCTCCTCGTACACCTTTCATCCACCNCTGACCATTAATTGTCCTTATCTTGTCAAGGTGCAGATGCTGCTAATGGTTGTAGCCTCCTTATCTTCTCGTCTGTGTTTCTTCCTCAGAGTGTGGGAAACTGAAAAAGCCCCAGACTTAGGGTAATGTAATGGTTTTGGCTTCTACTAAGGAAAGAAAATGATTGATTTCCAAAAGAGAAAGCAAAAATAAAGCATGCAAAGTGCAAATAAAAAGCAGGATAAGATCACCAGTTTTTAAACACCTTGGTTTTTGGAAGAAAAATGGATATAAAGTAACTTAATAATGCAGGGAAAAAAAACAACAACAAAACAACACTGAGACCAATAACATCAAAGCCATAGAAACAAATTGAAACTAGTTTAAAACTTTCTGTGCTATTCCTATGCTTTTTGGTATTATTTGAATGAAGTTCAAAGTAAACAGTATGAAACCCTGCTTCCATAGCTCTCGAGCAGAGTTTAGCCACTAAGTTCTGTAAAGCCTGAATTTAACGATTGATCACAAGGCAAATATGCTTTGTTGGAAACAGAAGTGTTCCACAACTCAAATATCAAAGAGGAAAAAATTGCAAACTGTAGGTTCTCGTCTTCTTCCAAATTTAGGGATCCCGGCATCTAAAAGGCGAGGTGAGCCCTCCGTATTCTCCCAACAGCACGCATGGAGGCAGTCTCAGGATGCTCCAGCCCAGCTGAAAGGCCTTTTGTTGCACGAGTCTCCTGCTGTTTCCCCTCTGTTTCCCCACAGCTGTGGGACACTTGTAACCTGCTGTCTTTTCCTGCACCTTGTCCCCCAGATGTTGCTATAAGGTGGACTTTGCCTCACTTTGCCTTTGTCTCTACACATCACTAGTCTCATGTAGTGTCTATACTAGCTGCAGTGTCACAGGTACTGAACTTGTGCTTTAAGGTCACTGGGGAGAAACAGGCATTTGCAGTTGCAAGACATCTCCCTAGATGTTGATGTCTGCATTGTGAATCATGCCTCCATGACTCTAAAAGATGTCTGCAAAAGACAATAAAAAACTACATGGACATCTCCAATTAGTCAGATAAATCCTGCTCCCTCCAGCAGTAAACGTAGTCCTCACAGAGCGTTCTCCGCTTTCAGATGCATTTGGTGTTATTTCGGTAAAGGAAGGATTGCACAAACCTGCTTTTGTAATCCTTAACTTAAAAAATAAATTACATTAACTACAGTCTCTATTTCTCAAGGTTAAAGCAGATGCATTTAAGTATCCTCTGTTTCTATTTGCTATAGTAATCTGGAGTTTAGCGGTGATTTGATCACAGGAAAATTTTGCAGTCCCTACAAGAAAAGCAGTTCTTTTTAAAAAGCTCAGATAAACCCACTGTAGGTGTTAGGACTACTGTGAAAATGGGCACTGTGCTATGTAACCCAGATCTAAAGAAAAAACCACTGCTAGAATAAAGGGAAAAATTAAGGTGAAAAAAATACTATGCATTAGGTTTAAATTAATTTTTCATAGCACATGATTAGACTTGAATATCTGATCTTCTTCTATTAGGAAAATGAGGATGTGATTGATGGAAGGCAGACATTTTAATATACACCCCCCAGATCTTGGCAAGACACTTCTCTGGGTTCTCAGAATTATCTTCTTCCCCAAAGCATATTCATAAATCATTCAATGTTGATATAAAATTGGCTGGTTTCCACAGAAATTCTTGTTTCTAAGGCTCTGGAATGATGCTGTAGGATGTTTTATTACATAAAACTTGTAACAGATTAATCGATCTGAAGAATTTAGGTCTTGTTCATTTTAAAAGTAACACTAAAATGCTTGCTAACTTCTGCACAGACAGTCGAAATGATTAAATATTCACATGTTTCAAAGTATGGTATGCTTATCACAAAGCTTTGTCAACTTATCAGTTAAGCCTCAAGGAGTTTATATGAAATAAATGGCTGAAAATCAGTTACACTAATATCTGGGTACAGTGGGAGAATCACAGTAGAAAGAAAAATCAGAAAAGTTTGAAGAAAATATCTCATTATTGTGAAAGTACCAGTGCTTTAAATAGTTTGGGGTTTATTTCTTTAATGGAAAAGAAGTCCTTGATTTTTAATTGTCTATTCCTTTTCCAGAGTTTTATTCATTCCTTACATGTTAGCATTGCAGCTCTCTCCCTAGATAGGTAGTTTCTGGATGAAGACCTAGAGAACATTGTCCACCAGGGCTGATGCCATCCCCTTGCCTCTCTCCAGCAGTGCCTTTTCTTTCCGTTTCCGTTGTGTCTCTTTCCTGGTGGCTGTAAGATCGCATCGAGCAGTTTTCAATTGGTAGCGTGCTGTTAACTGAAGAGTAGAGCAAATTAGTGTAAATTACGGGGTTTTGTACAATGTACACTGCAAAGCTCTTAGTAAACTATCTGTGGAGTTCTAAGAAAATAAACTGAATTCCACAGTTCTACCAGAAAATGCACTATTGAGATCAAGGAGAATTGGATCCTAGGAGCAGGAGGAAGCATCACAGACTAAACTCTATTCTCTTATACAGCCAATACAATATTACTGATGTCAGAGTGATTTTCAGAGGGAGTTCAAAAACCTGAATTTGTTAATAAGTTAATAAGGAAGAAGGGGAGGAACTACCAACTGGATAAGTGAGGAACATGTTATTGGAAGAAAAAAAGTGCAGTGCAAAAAATAACAAAGGAAAATACTAAAAAACAAAAAATCATGTGATAAATAGAGAATTAAAAAAAAAAGAGAGAGTAAGAGGTGGGAGGTAAGAGAAAAGGAAAAGTGGACAACAAAACCAGACAGGGAAGATGCATCCTATCAACAAGGATATTTTTTATTTCCCCAGAGTAATTATATCTGCATATACCTCAATCTTGAATCATACAAAACATTTCTCTACCTTAGACCTCTCTGCTGTTTAATTATATTCTCTTGTTCAAGGCCGGTTACAGAGAACACACATGTTACTTGAGTAGGCAGATGTTTACAGTTTTAATCAGATTTTGCTGATTTGATGCAGTCTCTTTAGTGAAAGTCCACAGATTTAAAATCTGAAACTGAGATGCTTAAAACCTCTGTGTGGTTGCTTGCCAGAAGAGTGACTGAAGACTTACTTTTCCAGATATTGCTTTTGTTGGCTGAATATCAGAAAATTAACTTTGTAGTTTTCTATCTTACGTATTTGGGGTTTGTAGAAATTCTAAGAACACGATTTTATATAGTATTGATCCTGTGAAAAGATGTTGCAATTAATTTTAACAGCAAAATATGTTAAAGTATTTTTTGCATTAATTTGTTCATTACGTGTATTTCTTTATAAAAGGTACTACCCTCAAGTTTGACAAACACTAGATTTGCAAATGATCCAAATAAGTGTTTGAAAATTGTAGATATAAATTAAAAAAATAATAATCCTCTATTTGGCTTAGTAAAAATATCTGGCTAGTGAATGAGGGAGGAGATGATATTTTTTAAAATCAGGTTGTGAATGGAAAAGGGGCAGTAAGCAAACTTTTTGTTATGGAAATTTTAAATCTGTATGGCTTTGTGATGATTCTTTTTTCTGTTTCTGAGTTGTCATATGTTCAGTAGTAATGTATACATAGGATCATCCATTCATGAATCTTAAATATTCTACTGATTAATTAATGTCACACCTTAACACCACTTCTGTACAGACACTTTTTCTGCCTCATTTTATGATTTGCTTAGTTCATCAGCATGACAATTAACTACAGAGAAAAATGGATTTTGTTTAGGAGATTGGACTTTATTTAGCAAAATATAAATTTGTACTGCATCTCTTCTTTCCGTGTTCTGTATAATAGCACATTTCCAAAGGATTTTGTATGTGGAGTACAGTTCCGTACTTCAGAAGACAGGCACATAAACAATAGATAATTGTTTTCCTAATGAATATGATAGGTATGGAAATCCCTCGCATGTGCTGCTAGAAAGCCTGTCACAGCACGGCTCAGTCCCCGTTTCAGTGGTACCATTATTTTTCTAGTTCTGGATTCTTAAAACACCTTTGTAGCACTGGAGCGTAAAATAAATGCTAACTGCACTCTGGCTTTATGATGAGCCAGCACACACAGCTTGTCACATAGTCATGAATCTGGTGCCTGGTACAACACTTTCTGATTTGCAGTAATTATTTTTTTTTCACTTAAATTCAGTTACACTATAGCTACATCCCTGCTGCTGTCACTGTTTCCTTCTATTGCTTCCTTTTTTCACATTTGTCATAATGATAGCCAGGGAACCTTTTGCAGACTTCTGTTTTGGCCCTTTGTGATAAGGACAATTTAACATGCTGCTCAACATCATGTAAAATCTCTTGCTCCAGTATTTCGACTCCTAAGAAAGTATCTTTATACAAAACAAATGTCTGCTTTAGCTCTGTGAAAAAACAAAAACAACAATGAATAAACCACTAAGAAATAAAAAATTATGGTATATATTTAGGACTTTTCTCCCAGCAAAGCATAACAAAACCCAAGCTGCAAGCTGTTATTAGGTTTTGAAGGACAGTTCTTGTCCTGTCCTTGCTCAAATAACAGCCTTTCACCACCACAAAACCACACCAGCCAGTCTGTAAGCAAGAGCTTAATAATGTGTATTGGGCTGTGATTTCCAACCTGCCATGATCAAGACTAGTTTTAAGAACATATCTGTGTAAATTCCAATAGCAGTCCTGGGAATGTTTTTGTCTTTGTGGGCATGCTGTTAAAAAGTTTTCATTGGTTTCAGAAATCTGTTGACATAAAATAATTCAATTCATTATGCTGCCTCTAACAATAAATTCTAAATTACCTGATATCTCCGCTGTAGTTAAGCACAGTATGTTATACAGTGAATATCTGGAGTACTTATTTTACATCTCACTATGCAAAAGCTTTGTATTACAGGCACACACCCATTGTGCACCTTAGAGGGTTTCATGTGTTATGAATGATTCAAGAACAGTAAATACATGTTGTGTGTTGAAATACTGAGCAATTTGTGGCAAACTGTAAAATATAAACAAAAACCTATAATGAAAGCTCCAGTCCAACTCGCACTTTCTGCTCCAGTCAAACTGAAGCATAATTTAAACAGAAAAGTGGTGCAATGCATTCAGTTGAATTTCCATTAGATCTCTCTGCAGTTGCTGGGAGCTTCACCTGGTAGGAAAGTTCCCGGACAGCACCTGCTGTTGTGTCCCTAGTTAACAGCTTTCAAGAGAAGCCCAGATACAAAAGATTTTCATTTGTACTGCACGTATGTGGTAAAAGTAGCACTGGGACTTCCCTAGGCTATAAATGTAACTGGAAGATGGCTGAGGATGGCAGAGCATCCGTAAATTTTGCCTCTCTGATCTCAAAGTGCTGGAATGTGTCGTGATGCTAGTTGAACTAGTACTAAAAAGGAACCTTTCAGATTTTCAGTATACCTGAATAGAACTCATTCACTTTAAAATTAATAATACCGGGCAAAATATTGTTAAGAAAATGCAAATCCACTTAAGATCTGAGATTATTTTGGCATTTTTTGAGGTTGGATATTTGTCTTTGAGTGGAATCTGTTGCTAAGGACTTCTTATTTTGAAGTAAAAATGGGAAAGCTTTTGAAAACAAGAAAACATAATTCTTCAAAAACATGCTTGTTTTCCCAGCAAATAAGAAAATATGATCTGCTCTCTCCTTCCACCAGCCCAAAGACTGCTGCCCTTTCAACATGGTGCTGCCATGTTGGTGAGCGTGGGGTCTGTGCGTGGGGTCCCAGGGACAGAGCAGGGTGGAGAAGTCACTCTAAGCACAGTGGCAGCTCAGCTGAGCTGAGACCCTAGACCTTGGGAATGGAAGAGGAACCCCAGTCAGCTCCAGAGTGATCTCTTTCAGGACCTGCTCTGCCATCCATTTCAGGAAGGCAGGTCCCAAGGGTGAGCTGAAGGCAGGCAGCTGCCAGTCCTACAAGACAGCTGGTCTGGGATCCACAGATGAAGGGAAGGCAGCCGGGCTCAGGGCTCACCTGCTCCAGCCTGTGACCAGCCGCGACATCTGTGCCGAGTTCTGGTGCTGATTGCAGGGGACACAGCAGTCTGGAGCTTGTAGAGCCACGAACTGAGCTCAGAGGTTTGATGTATGGTGTATATGTAGCTGGCAACTTACTTTCAGAGAAAATTATGGGGATCTGTGTTTCAAAATAGGTAGAGAAGTCTCATGCATTGAGGGGTGAGGTATGAAGAAGACACTCTGTGGGGATGAGCACTGCTAGCAGATTAAGCCGCTATAATTTCCACCCTAAACTGAACACAGCATCTTATTTTAATAGCTTGAGCATGTGAAGTCTGAGGGATGAGTGCAGGGAGTCTGGTGTGTCACCTGAAGATAGCTGATACGCTCATGAAGGCTGAGTAGTTCCGTGAGACAGTTTTTGACACTTGAGGATCTTCAGATTCCTTTTACAGTTATTAAAATATTCTGAAGTATGCTGGATTTAGAGGAACAGAGGCTGTTTCAAAGGGACTAATTAGCAAATATGCTGTTTTCCCTGAAGCCTGTTTCAGTTCATGATGCTCCTCAGGGAGCAGGAGAACCTCCATGTGAGGTTTAAATATAACTGCAGCCACGTTCTTCAGGTTCTTCATTGGGGAGTGGGTGGAACTGCCTCAGATAGGCAGGTGTGTTCTCTTAGGACCAAACAGAGTATTTGAAGGGGAAAAAGTACTGCTGCTGTCCTCTAAATGTCTCACAATCCTCTTTCTTCTGCTTTTTGGCTTTTTTAGACAGAGGAGCTGGTAAGGAAAAATTATTTAATTGTATTAAGACTTGTGGAAAGGCTTTATAGAAGTATTCTTTGTCAATTTTTATTTTGAAAACTAAGACTGTAAATTTCAGGAAAATTAAAAGATTTTTTATGTTTATCCACACCACCTTACTGGGAACTCAGTGAGTTTAGGTGGCCTTGGAATTGGGGTTACGCAGGTGCAGGGCAAGCAGTGGCTCCAGTGTGTCCTTTCACTTGCCATAACGAAACCTGAAGAGATGAGGAAAGAGAAAAGCATAATGTTGATGGACCCAACTTCATAATTTTCTTCAAGTTACTCGAGGTAATTAATGGATTCTCAATTTCCAGATTAAGGCAGAATTTAACTATGTAAGATATATCAGTTTAAAATATCTTAATGGGCGAAGCAGGAGTGCGATTTCGAGCTCTGTGGAGAAGAGAAAGGAGAAATTAAATCACTGATGTTGCTTTCAGCAAGCTATTCTAATCCAGCTCTTTGCTGTGCCTCAAAATCTCTATCATGTTCAAAATTCTAGAAGGCAATTAGGAAATTATTATCAAAAAGAACCATGTGCTGAAGCCTTGTTATTTGGGTGTTGAGAACGTTGGTTGATAATTAAATACTGCTTGCACATTGTCTATGCAGTGTCCACCCTGCTAAGGCTAACACCTCAGAACAGATTCTGGCAAATGTATAATACAAAAGTTCAAATGAATCCTGAAAAGGCAACATCAATTCTTCTTTGATTTTTTTCTTTTTTTTTTTTTTACTCTAATGCTGAAGACAGCTACATATTATTTTGTGATTTTAAGTTTTACAGTAAAAATAGAAATGAAACATGCATCTCAAACTATGAAGTATAGTATTGGTTGTGATCTTTTTATAAAATTGTCAGAGTTGGTTCTTTTGAATATAACGTGAAAAGAGTTTAGATTATAAGAACTTTATGATAACACTTGAATGCAAAAAGACTTAAGGTGAGGCTATGAAGTGATTTATTCTTGTTTTGAAGGCCTAGAATGGATCATACTTTATACTTCTTACTCTTCGTAACTGCTCTGTCTGCTGGTAGGACAGTGCTCTCATTTCAGCTAGAATATTTCATCCTCATTGTTCGGTTGAAAAGAAGAAAAGTCCTTACAAAAATATTTCATTTTAAGGAATAATACAGTAAAAATTAAAAGACCTATTCACAGCTACTAGGAAACTATGTAAATAAAAGGCAAATTTTGCTACATTTAGGATACTCAGTACAATCCTGGTCTTCCTGTGGTGGGAGTAAATGAGAAGATCCACTGCCAGTGAAGCTACACAAGTTTATAACTGTTATAAGTTGTTTCAAGATTAGGCTTATTATGATGAACAGTAACACATTAAAGTTAACGATGACATTTCGTTTGACATTTGGTGGTTTACAGTGTCTCGTTCAGGCTTTTCCAGATAGGCTGTGACAATAGATGTGGTAAAGGGTAAAGAAGACTCTAGAAATAGTGATACTTGAAAAGGTCATCGTGATTTCTCTGTACTGAAGAACATTCGTTTAAATGAAATGCATTTGTTCAAAAATGGCCTTTGTATATTGGCACATGCATAACTTCTGATATACTGTTTAGGGCATCCTTTCCAGTGGGGTGAACATTTGGGTTTTCCTCTCTAAAATGAGAAGTACTGTCATAGTAGCAGTCTTTCTGCTTGCATCTTTCTATCTTCACATGGTCAATCGCTTTCAACACTATCTCATTAAGTCCACTGTAAAATTTAAGGAAAAATGAATTCTTTCCTTCTTTTTTTTTTTTTTTTTTAAAGCTGCTTTCACAGACATCAAGCAAGGGAATTCTTGCTTGAATAACCATATAGATAATGTTTAAATCTTAGTGTATTCTGAGCCTTAACAAGATCTTATGTTTTGAGTACATGTAAGCTAGTGTGGATACAAATCAATGGTCCATATCCTCTTTCTTGTTGTATATCCAGAGATGTGACTGGCATCTGACAAAAATGCAGGCATTCCTGACACATGCCAGGAGTTTTTCTGGATGTGACAGCATGAGGTTATGTGATTAAAATTCTATTTTTTTGTTTTTTGTGTGAGGGGAAGGAAAGAAAAAAAATAAAGATAAATTGTAGATCATCAGAACAGCCCATCCAGCCCAAGCATGATAAAGGATATTCCTTCACTATTTCAGAAAGTGCCCTGGGTTAATTATTCTCAAGGGAAGGATGTAGCCTGCAGGACACAGGATGGGTAAACCCAAATTAATCTACAGTGTTATCGCTGAAGTAATTTCCAGATGACATCTACCGGTACTTCTGAGGGATGAATGTATGTCTCCCCTTCTCTTCAGAGAAGCCCACCCTGCAGCCAGAAATGCAAGAATCACAGCTTGGAAAGCAAGCAAGTCTCTGACTCCATATTTACATAAACTGAATTCATATTTCCAAAATAATGTCTCTTATTAAGTAATAAATATACATGCTCAGCCAAAGGATGCAGAAATCCCCTCTTCCAATTGAAAAGGGGGCTCACATTTCCCTGAGCAGGTTTCAGTGTAAACTTGCATTTCTTTTGCTTTGTTTTTCATCTCTCCTGTTGATCGCTTAAGTCTTTCTGTAAAACCTGCTGATCAGAACGCAGTGATTAGTTACCAAACTTTAGCACATGACTTGCTGTTGCCTTAGGTTCCATACTTCAGTCTGTAAAAGTAAAAGTGAAATTATTTCTCATTAATTAGACCAGGAGTAGGAAAGTTCTTAATCTGTTTAAGAAGAGCAAATAACACCACGGCTTTTCAGTTTGTGAAAAGGACTGATTTCAGGCAGACAGTTTGGACTGGGAAGGGTCACGTTTATATTCTTTTCTTATTCTGAAATTGCACAACATTGTAAGAAACAAGCAATTTAACTGCCTGAAGTGATGAAACAATTCTTCTGAAGTGAAATGTAAACACTATCAGTGGCTGGTGAGTAGCAAGAGCAAAAAGCTTTGTTCTTATCTCTAAAAGTGCTAGGAATTGGTTTTCTTAGCATTTTTAAGATTAAATGTTCCACTGAGTGTAACTTTCTGTTGAAGAAAAAAGCATGACTGGAGTTTGCTCATCCTGCAGGTGGGTCATTCACAGAGCTGTTGATGTTGGCATTGACGATAGCTCAGACATGATCATAGTTCAGCCCCTTTTCCAGGTTGCTATAGCTGTTTCCTCTCAATAGGCAAGTGAGTGTGGTGAAGTTTTCTTTTCCCTTTGTGCTATTCCTGCTGCAAGAAGAGAATTGTGTGCCACAGACACTTCACAAGGCCTTTTAGCTTTCCTTGTTGTGTTGCTTTTACTTGTTCTGATAATTCCTCAGGGTGGGGGGTGGAGGTGTTGGGGACCTTTTCATTAGGATGTTTCACTGGAAAGAAAAGAAAATTACAGTTTCAGACTTTTTAAACTCTCCAGTCTTTAATGTCAGACTGAGTTAATTATTGGTCACTCATCTCTTCACCTGGTTATCTGCAGTATCTTTATGGTTTGACTGCATTTAGACAGATCAGGGCCAATTCTTCATGTTGTTTATTACATGGCACTTCAGACTGTGGCAAGTGATTCTGTTCCTTCAAAATTCTCTTGCCTATAATTCCAACCTGTGTTTTGGCGCATATTCCTGAGACTGACAGCCCTCTTACAGCTTTCTTTTGAAATGTCAGTTTTAAGCTTTTGATTTTATTTGCTTCTGGTTTACTTGTTTTTGTTAGTTTACTAACATTTCACTACCTAGAAATGTAGTTATTNCTGTATAGTATTGGTTGTGATATTTTTATAAAATTGTCAGGGAGATTCTTCTGTATTGTGTTGTGCTTTGTGTACTGTAATACCTCTGAAGCTGTTGTATCCTTTCTCAGAATGCTTAGTGTTCATTCTGGTTATCTGTCTCAGCAGAGAGAGAAGCAACTACCAAACTTTCAGATTTTTTGTAGTACATCTATTTAGATGAATGTTAAAACCACACAGGTGTAAGATAAGGATCAAAGTAGATTTCTTGCTTGTAAATTGCAGTGTACAGACAACTGTGGAAAATGGAGTTGGTTCATAGTTTGCGTGGATATCAGAACTGAAGGCATTCCAGAGTTTGAACAAAGGTGCTGATATCGTCTGTGATTTCATAACATTTATTCACTAAGAATTTGATTGCTGTTACCTATTATTGGAAGAATGATAATATGAAAATGATTTTCTGCCACTAGACAATTAAAGGCATAAAGGCAAAAGAGACTCATGGGTTGAGATAAGAACAATTTAATAACTAAACTACTATAAAATTGAAAATAATAATGATAACTATAATAATTATAATAAAACAAGCAATATATACAAATATACAAATAAATATACAAATAAACAAATATACACCTATACACATACACACATATACAAATATCGGATCAGGCAGCTGGAAGATTTCATGGAGGTGGGAGGCACTCTGGTACAGGAGGAAATGGGAGTCAGGCAGAGAAGGGAGAAGGAAGTAGGAACAGAGGAAAACAAGCAAGAGTGAGGACATGCTGCAGTTCAGGGTGGATGGGAAGTGTTAGCATTTCCCTTCCTGATGTTTTTGAGCTGTTCTCCAGAGTGAGCCTGAAGAGCTGGTGATTTGCTTGGCCACCTGGGACCTCAAGGATCAACATGGATCCCTTTTTCCCTCCTGGTTCTATTCCTGAATGGATTAATACTGCTGTTCAATACAAACATAATAAGTGACTGCTCTTCTCCATGCTTTATTCAGGGGATTTCTCGTAGTTTGCACTCCTGCTGTGTTTTTCACTTAGCACCTTTCACTCCTGCCTTAAATGGCTTTCCTGTGAGATCACACTGCTCCCAGAACCGTTACAAAACATTATAAATCACATTCCATAAAAAGTCTTCATTGTACTGCATCTTCTCAAGCTCACAAGATTCAAATTGTTTTTAACGTTTTAGGGAAGCCATGTACCATCTGTGGTAAGGGCGACAGACTGCTTTGTCTGAACCTGCTTCCCTCTTATTTATCCTCAGTTTTATGCAACATGTCCACAGTGGGAAAACAATCATGATACAAAATGAAATACTCAGAAGGTAGGAAATGCCAAGATTAACTTTATTGTGGCAATTTTAATCGCTCCCCTTTTTCCCTGTCGCTACCTACTTATGAAGTTTATTAAAAATCTTTCTTAATGCACAGATTAACATTAGGTTGCTCAGTGAGTCCTCAAACCCTCTCATCACAAAAGAACAGCTAAACGTAATCCTCTGAAAACCAAGTAGTACGAAAGTCAACACCCGTGTCATGAATCTATAACATTGCCTCTTTACACAGTGCTTGATGTGTATTCAAGCCTTTACCCTCATTGATGCTCAAAGACCTCAGACCGCAGGGTAAGTCTAGTAGATAGATCTGGGTTTAGATCAAATATAACACGGGAGCTATCTACAGTTTGCCTGTAGTTAAAGCTACTCATGCAAAACTTATCACCCTCAGGAGACCATTACCTATTCTTTACTCTTGCTTTGATTATTTTTCCCAAGAAATAATAGAAGGAAGGTGAAGGACATCACTGAGTATGCCACATGCATCTTGATGCTTTCTGTGGCCAGAAGATATCATATCTGCTTAATTCAGAACCAAACATAAAATAAATACCAAATGTCAATTGACACCAAAGCTGCTTATTTCAGTGTGGTTTGGCAAGTACTTAACAAAAAATAAAGCTTGAGCTTAACCATAGCAGGAATGAAACTCCTATATGAAAACCAAAGAGTACGAAACTAAAACATTTTAACATGAAAGCAGAATTGATGGAACACTGGAAAAATAATGTCTTAGTATTCAGTTATCAAAAAGAAGAAAAATATTGGTTTAGCCTGGTCATATAGACACCCAAATGGTGTAAATTCCTTTTTCCTAATTAGGGATCCAGTTGAGGCAGACAGAGATCACGGCTGTGACACTGGTGTGCACTCATGGGTTTGCAGAGGTTTGGCAGACTCACAGCATCCTGAGTTTATCAGTTCTTGCAGACTCAACAGACTCCAGAGGTTATCGGTCCCTGGGCAGCTTTCCCACACTACCTTCTCAGGGGGTAGTTTTCCTCTTTCCGGCCTACTGTGGCCCTGTAAATATTTTTTCTATCCAGACATACAGATACTTGTAGTGCTCATTCACTCCCCAAAAAATGACACAAAAAGTCGTTTCTTATGTAAAATCATAATATGATTTTTTCATGTTTTAAAGAGTCTTTCTTTTTTTCTTAGATACATATATAGAAATATATGTTTATATATGAAAGAGAACAAGGGGGGCAAGTGTGTTTATATATACAGTATGTTTTATTTAAGTTTAGATTCACAATTAAAAGTGGCTAACATATTTCATATGGCTTTAAAAGTATCTGGTTTAGTATTCTATCCACTCCTCAGCCTCACATCAATGAATAATCAACAGGGATTAAATTAAAATCCAAACAATATCTCCTACATGTGCTAGAGGAAGTCAAATGCCTCATTCTGCAAGATGTGGATGTGCCCTGTATATGAACTCAGCACATTCAAAGCCTATTGATTTTTTTTCCCATGGTGGACTCTCTCCAACTCCTATTAATGTCAGTGGGCATCTTTTCCCTGACTTCAGTGGGTTTTTGGAGCAGATTTTTGATCTCTTTGATTTTAGTAAGAACTTGCAGAAATCATGAACTGTAAACCTTTATGTTTGACCAGCTCTTTGATATGAAGTGTTTTGTACCTGTGGAGTTAATTTATTATTTACAGAATAATTTAAATTCAGAGCTGCAATAAATGTTATTTTCTGATACATAAACGCGGTTTGACTTCTCAATGGTACAAAAACGTATTCAGCGAAGTGCATATCTAGTTTAGGCTTTGCAACAAAGTATTTTCTGCAAAAAAAAGGCCATTTCTTTAATAAGGAAAAAGTAGTTTCAAAAAAAGACATATATATATATATATGTTCATTATAAATCCATCTAGAGATCCGGAAACCATTTTACAATTTTTAGGTTTTTTTCATTTAAAAAAAGAAACTGTTATGCTAACTCAATTTTAAGACTGTGGAAACACTGAATATGTGTATCAATTTATATTTATCCATATCTATTTAGCTAAAGATTTAACATCTTTTTTTACAAGATGAATCTATTTAGGATATAGAGAACCTGAGAAAAAGTTTAATCTTAATAGAAAATATCAAGGGATTGATTTAATCACCTGTTCACTTACATGCAAGACTGCAATAGTCTCTCCAGTTGATATCCTTGACATACAGGGCAATAAAAGTTAAACAATTGTATTTTAATGATTTATCCTCAAGTTCATATTAGAGCTTCAGCCATGTGGCTGCCATTACTGTTAATAGGGGTTACACAGCTAAAGTCAATTTAATCAAGTTAAGAACATATTCCAGAGTTAAAAACCTGTCGTATGACAGAACATGCATTTTTGCTTAACTAATGAGATTGTGGGTTGCAGCAGAAGTTCGGTGTCTTAATGTGAGCAGAAAGAAAAAGAACATGCAGCAGATGCTGGGTAGATTGTTACAGTGAGGAATAAATTTCCACCACTAACGGTACCTTCTCTCCGCCTCATCCACAAAAATGCACTTGATTGGCGACAGGGCTCTGAAGCTGGGAAGTCAGACAAAGCTTAACACCAATAAGTTTCCTGAGTCCATGCAAGCTCTTCCACCTGTTAAAAGTAAGAAGATAAATACTAATTCTTGCAACAGAAACAGTTTAATCTCTCAGGCTTTGTTTTGTTTTTATTTTATTTTTTACTGTACAAGAGCACCTTGCTGGGGATGCCTAATATGAAGGAAGAGTTGAATCAGCTTTGGGAAGCAGGAGGAGATCACTTCTCCTCCTCCCTTCCCGAGCTGCCTTAGGGTGAAGGGAGCCCAGGTTTCCCCTACAGCCCAGCAGCTCGGTGTGAGCTCAAGGCTGCAGCAGCGGTGACTGGAAGGCAACAGGCAAAGCCTGGATGCACTGAAAGGGATGGCTACGTGCTGAGTAGATCCCAGCTGATCTTCCTCAGCACCTTTTCAGAGCTGGTGGGGACAGGACGAAGGGGTGTGGGATGTGCTGTTAGAAGGTTTGGTTGTTGGCTTTCCTGCCCAAATGCCTCTCTTGCCCTTCCGCCCCACAAGGACAGAAAGAAGAGCGGGGAAAGTGTAGCTGAAATCCCCAACTGTGAAGAAACCCGACATTCTTTTTTCTGGGCCTTTCAGAGAGCAGCCGTAAGGTCTGCTTTCCCAGACATAGTTCCCAGCCATACGGCTGCTATGTTGGCTGAAGAGTTAATTTCCTGCAAAGATGGTCTCTACCCTACAGCTGGGTGCTGGAGGGATCGGCCTTTGTGTCTATGAGTTAGCTACAGCCTGTAGTTCGGGCTTTCCGTCCTGCCAGCAACTGTGCTGCTTCCCTAAACTGCGACTATGGATTTCACGTGCCATTGTGTGTAGGGAACGTGCAACAATGCTGGATTCAGGCAAAAGCCATGGATTTGAAGGCATGATTCTAAGCTTTATGGTTCTTAAAGGCTTCCCTTGACAGAGTAATCAAGCCTCATGTAGGAAAATATCAGAGGGCCTGTAACACAGGTATCTGAGGTTCCATATGCCAGTCTAGGTGATGGAAAGGTGCATCGTGTGTATGGCGTTCAGATGACTAACGGGAGGGCCATGAAATAAGGACACTGCCAAGTGTGCTGAGTCCCTTGGCAGGAGAGGCCTGTGGCTCCCAGCTGTGGCCCAGGAGACATGCCCTCCAGCAGGTGTTTGGACGTGTCACAGCGTAACGCAGCTACTTGGGGGTCAGGGTTGTAGGACAAAGAGGAAGTTTCCTGAGTCTGCTCAGCAGATGGATATGCCAAAATAAGAAACAAGTACCAAAAGTATGAGTTTATAGAGGTGTGGCCTGCTATGAGGCTTGGCAGGCACCAGAAGCAAAGATGAGTAACAGAAAAATGAGTGACAATGAAATAAATAAAACGTGGGAAGAGGAAGAGGCGGTCAGCACAAAATGGCTGTGTGTAGAAGTGATTCCCCCTCTGCTAAACAAGATAGCTTTCACAATAAAGAAAAGTAGCTTGGAAATACAAGATTTAGTTTATGTCACTGGGATTGCTGAAATTCTGCTGTTAGAGTGGGGAACATTTGTTTACATTCAGAGTGCTTTCCACTCAAGCAGAGCTTCCATTATGACATAGGGTTTTGGTCACGGGTTCTGCAAAATTCAAACAAGATGTGGAAGACAGTCATCAGGAGTGCCACTTAATACAGCAAAAGTACAAAAAAAAAAAAACCCACCAGGAAAATGAGTTAGTGGCCACACTGACTAGCACAGACTCTACTTGTGGCTCGCTGACCACAGCAGGATCTTCCTGGAAGCTCGGCTTCAGTAGTGGGAGCAGTTCTGAACTGGTGTGGCAAGAAGGATGTATCCAAGGTCTTCTTCTCTTACCTTTATTTGAACAGGGAGGTATGTGAATAACCGCTGAGAGCCTGGAGGTACTAAAAGCATAGGGGTAAAAGTTAGAGCGGAAAAGGCCAGAGGCAGTGCTGGAACCTTTTCTGTAGGGTACAGGTTCCCCAAGAGCCTACAGCAGCGGGTTTGCCAGGGAACCCATCTGGCCTTCACAAACTGATGGAGTCAGGCAAAGGGTTAAGTGGACGGAAGTTTTGATGTAAGAAGGAAAGTTGATGATTGCTTATTGTAAAACTGTATATGCAATATCAGAGTCACCGAAGGAAAGAATGATTCCTGAGTGTGGTACTGGCTGATCTGGGAAAATGAACTGTCATCAGCCTGGGAATCCAGCAGCAGAGGCGGAGACAGCTGGCTCCCAGTGAATGTTCAGATAACTGTTCAGTAGGGATCTCACAAACCAGAACTGGAGAGAAATAGGCGGTGTCTATTCTTAAGGGAAGTGAGAAAGAGGGTTAGAATTCCTAATATCTGCTAAAATGAGGAAAGACCTTGCACAGAAACATGAGATTAATTCTCTCTCCATGGAGGAAGGGACAGGCAGAGGAGTGGAGAACTTGTGGCTGTTCATCACCCAGCAAAGCAGCAGCACAGAAAGAGACCTGTTGGCAGGTGGTGGAGCTGGCACTGCAGAAGTCATTGACGGACCTCCATTGCAACTACCTAAACCACTTTGGGGGAAAGATGGTACCAAAATATGGTCTTGTTTTTCCTGCATTACATTTTGGGACCAAGTTACATTTTTTTGTAACAAATACTTCCTATCAAAGGGAAAAAAAAAATTAACTGTACCAAACAATCAGTCCTGGATCCTTCTGGTCAAACTTTAAGGAATTTATTTTAAGTTCCAGCTCACAATAACAACCTCCAAATATGTCTGTGTATGGATGTGGTTTCTAAAATGTTAATGCTCCAAACTCTAAAATATTCCAAAGCAGAAGGAACATAAGATGCATGATAGCGTGTTTCTGAGCCAGTAATCTAACTAATCCAATTTAATCAACCCAATATTCTAACCATAACATTAAACAATTAACACTGTAGTGCCAGTGCCCTTTTTACTTAAAGAAAAAGGAAAATGGAATGTAATGTTCCATTAGCCTATCTTGGATATAATAAACTATGAAATTAACTGAAAAAATGAGTAAATTGCCTTGTACAGTCAGCAAGAGCTTCTTATAGCATCAATCATCCTTTAATTCATAAATCCCTTTACTACATCCTACAGATGGTTGAATGTATTCACATGAATTTTAAGTAATACTAAGCATTAACCTAGGTTCATTGTAGACAATTATAGATTATAAATAGACTACAGAAGATTAAAATACAAGCTCATTTGATAGCTCTAATCTAAAAAAAAAAGCAAAGGCATAACAGGTTTTCAGACTAATTCTAAAAAAAAATATTTCTCACAGGGAGACAGAACTTCCCTGAGTGTTTCCCTTTGTTTCCTTGTTTTCTTCCTCCCACTACTCAAAAGCCTTACAAACATTTTTTTCAACAAGTTATACCCAGACTTGTAAGCAAATCCACTTTATATGTAGCAGTAATAAATGGTCCCAACCTCAAACACTGAAAAATGGTTGGCTACACTTGAAACATTAACCTGGTGGCAGTCGCTGAACAAGCAGCTCAGCAAGGACTCTTCATCAACTGTCTGCCTAGAAAAGCCTTCCAAAAGTTGTGTTTTAAAGATAAATAGCATTTTAATTCAATCAGACATCTTTCACCCTTCAAACTGCTGACAGAGGCCAAAAGTGGCAGATGTAGCTATCAGATACACAGCCCTTACACTGATGAACAAACAAGCTGTATTCTAACTCTACAGCTTTCACCTAGGTGTTTATATAAAACATCACTGAAGGCACGATAAAACAGGAAAAATCTTCTCCCTTCTGTCTGCATCCTCATGCACACTTCACACCAGTCCACATTCACCAGCTAATGGTGTGATTTCTCATGACTTTAGCTTATCCTGGCAGCATACACAGCATCTCATCAGCATTCCGTTAGTGTACAGCGGTGTTTGCTTTGGTGGCCACAGCAGGGGAATAAGCCATATCCCTCTGTGCCCACAATAACGAGAATCCGTGTTCCTCTTTGCTGGCAGTCCAACACTGAGCATCTTGCTTTGTGCATCCCCTCGGCACTTGCTGCTAGAAGTGCTTCGTTAATTGGTTCACTTGCAGAGACTGATATCTAACAGGTACTTTGGGGGAAGGTTTAGGTCTCACATAGTCTATTTAGAGCCGGTAGGAAAAAGTTAACTGTACCTGTATCAGGTGCAATGGAAATCTTTTGCAGCACTGTTCTGGCCGGACCCTGGGGAGGGACTATATAAACCAGCCTCCCAGCAGATCTGGAAAGCTGAGGGGTCTGCTGACCGCTCACTTGCTTTGGCCCACAGCCCAAAGCCATCTGCCGTATGACCTGTCCTCACGTCCCCCCCAGAGCTGACTGTGATCTCCTCAGAAGAGCTTCTCAGAAGCCAGCCAGGCAGATGATTCCACTGCTGGAGCTTCATTGCCTTTTTAGCAAACACTGCCAAGTTTAGGCCTGTGTGGTAGCTAAAGCAGTTATAACTGCAGATTTCAGGTCTTGCCATTACAGCTGTAATCCTGCCACAGCTGGTCTTCTGTTGCATCGAAGTGATGTGCTGTGGAGAACTTCCACGGGTTGTGGAGGCAGATAATAAGCATAAGAAGCAGGAAGGCGCTGAGTGGAGTACTCCTCACCTCAGCGTGGAGAAAGGCAAACATGCAGATATGTTCATTTTTTTTTAATTGCCAAGAACTAAATCTTCAAAAGTATAGCTTGTATCTTAGAACATAATCCCTCACTCTCCTCTCCCTGTTTTAATGTCAGCATAAAGAAAATTGTGCAATAACACAGCAGGTGTTAAACATAATAACGTTCTGCACTAGAAAGACCTTTGGCTGGTGACTAAATTAAGAGGAAATTGATGGAAAATGTCTAACAGCTCTCCTGAATATCCAAATCTGGATGATGATAAAGACTGCTAGTTCTTTCCTCCCTTTTAGGTTAGTCAAATGAGTGGCTGGGATCTGACCCAATTATTCTATTTCATTTCTGAAGATAACTTGGAACGTCTGGATATAAACAAGTGCCAAAACACCCTAACTGAGACATTCATTTTTAATGCTCAGATTCTTCTCTGTCAAGTAATTTGGCTTATATAATACAGAGACCAGTAATTATTACACCTCAGTGAGATGCTCTCTACTTCTCTTTAAATTCCCTTTGTGGCCCTTGTTGCATTTAGGCCAGTACTGACCTTTCTAAGCCTGAGAGCTTGGCCTTTTGGATTGTTTTGTGGAATTCGTTAACGTCCCCAACTGCACTGATTTTCATTGTACTGGTGTAAATAGGAACCTTTCCTCTCTGTTAAGCCCTGAAAAATGTCTCGATCTGTCTGAGTTGCACCTAGCCCTCCTGTGCTTTATGCATCTGTGTGGTGGAGAAACAAGACCAATAGTATCTTAATATGAAAAGAGAAACTCTGACTGTTTAGAATACTCCATTTTCCTTTGCTTTGCCTTGGATTGCCTCAAAGATGATTCGGGATCCAAGCATTTCCAAAATACACAAGGAACCACAGTACTTCCTTACTGGATATGCTCCCCAAAGTGTACATTGCTACAAAGTGATCTAAATAAATAGATGATTATTGCTTATAATTGCATTGGAAAAAGCTTCAAATACGTACAGATTTTTTTTAAAAGATCTATCATCTCAAAGTTCCACCAAGAAAACCTGCTGATTCCATATTCTTGCCTCTAGCTGACATTAGCTTTATGCCGTTGTTTTAATTTGCAGGAGCTAGATGTATACTTGAAGCTTCAGGAATTGGTGAGTGACCTCTCAGGTGTAATGTATGTTTATCATTTTACATGCTAACCTTCAATATACTGAATGCACATTGATTTGACTGCAAGATATTATTTTAGTACAACAAATGTACTTCAGGAAAACAGCAAAACAGGCAAACAACCAAATATGAAGAATATGTGAATCCTGATGATTGGAATAAGGCATCCTGATTCCTTAACAGTGTAGCATCATAAACACCGAGTGTCTCCATATTTCCTTCAGAGACCTTTCTTCACATTTCTAGACTGTGTAGACCCTTAGCTAGGGTCCTGGCTGGTGTTTGCGGCCAGCTGAGCTATCCCAGGAGAGCTGTAGACATGAGAGCACAGACTGCCTAGGGACTTGAGGGATTTTCCAAGTGGACTACAGAGCTTATTATCTTTTAATTTCAATGTCCTTTCAGAAGGAAATAAACAGTCTGTGGAGGTAAACTGTTTGTTTTTTTTTTTTTAATAGGTAAGCAGGATTACAGTTATGTAGCAAAACTGATTAGGTGGGCAAAGTTACTTTCCAATAAAATATTTGTGCAAAATTATCACCTTTTATTCCATGTTTTGTGCTGTGACTTGAAATTCTGTCTGTTTTTTCTTTTTCTCAGGATCTTATAGATGTCTTTTTTGAATATCAAGTACATTGCATCTTGGTCTCCTAACAAAACAATCATCTTGCTATTCCAGTCATTGTTTTCTTGTTTGCTGTGTACATGACTTTATGGCTTTTGTCCATGACAAAAATATAATTATGAGCCTTTATCTTTTTTTTTTTCTTTTTTTAATACCTGGTTAATAAGTGAATTAGCCTTTAGTTATCACCCACAGGACTGAGCAGGGAGTTGTGAAAGAAATAGTGGAATCCCATTGTGAATCGGTCTGTATTGCAGAATGATGCTCGTGGATATACTTTAGTGAAGAATTTGTGGAAGCAGAAAACTACCTGTTTCTCCCTGAGGGCAGTGAGGCTGTGGTGCCTCATTCAGTATGGTTTATCACTCAAAGCACAGAATGAGGAAACAGTAAACAACATTGAATAGGCTGCAGGAATGATAAACACATCAGAAATTATTTCAGCTGCACTGTATCGAGGTCCTTAGCAGAACTCTTACTCTTCTTTCAACTCAAAAAGAAACCACTGCACAAAAAAATAATACTGGAGATGCAAACTATTGTTTATTTTCTGTTAGCAAGTGAAAATGAAGCCAGCAGGCCAAAACAAGCAGTTTTACAGAAGAAAAGGAAAGTACTAATGAATATCGAAGTTGTACTGATATATGTATATTTATGCATGTTTATTTATTTATTCCAAATGTATTCCATACATGTGAATACATATGCCTCTGTATATATATTTGTAATTAGGAGGGGAACTGCTCCACCTCTGATAAATCTCCTGTTCCTGGGGGATCATGCCTCTTTTAGCTCTCTTCTTTCCAGCAGACTCGGAGGAGAATGGGCTGACTTCTGCTGAGATGCATAAGTGGATTCTCAGAAGGCACACAGAGATATATGCAGAATAGTTCCTAGACAGGCAGATCTACCCAAGTCCTGCTTTTGACTCAACTGGTGTCATTATAGCTGACTGTGGTAATCATGACTGAAACAGAGAGCTGTGAACCAAAGGCAATGAATGCCCTTTAACATGACCCTGGAGCATTCATCCCTGGCATGGAACAATACACAAAATTGCAGATGAGGATTTCACTATACTAGCTGCGGATGGATCACTACCTTGGTGACATTCAACATCTTCCCTCAGGATTGCTTAAGTTTCGCTCTAATTTGAGCATCAGAGAGAAAGCAGGAAGCAAGTTATTCCAGAAGAATAAGGGTATGTAAGGGGAAAGAGACATCTTTTACCCATGCATTTTCAGAATATCTTCTGTGCTGATAGGGATAAGCAAGTTTTATGCGGCATGACATGTTGACACATGTTGACACAGATTGAAATGCAGAGAGGGAGTTTACCCAGCCACCAGAGCACTGCAGAAATCTTAATAGAGAGCTCAAGACAAAAACAACCAGGCATTGCTGTCTTAGAGCTTTTGTTCTTTTGTACTGGTTCTTTTCGTATTTCTGATGGGATTTTATTGACTGTGTTTAGTCTGTGCTTAAAGTCTGTGTCGGTGCCTCATTCTTACTGGAGTTTCTTATGTCAGCCCGCTGTAATGTGATATCGTGTGTGGTGGCAATGTTGTTTAATAAGCCACAGAGCGAGCACCTTGCCTACTGCAGAAGGATGGTAAACGATGTTGCATCAAATTTATCTAGCTGTGGAAAGCTCAGGCAGTAACCTGGCTGGTATCCTTTTATAAGGCAATATCATTTTCTTTTTTTTTGGTTTTGGAAAAAGAGGCAGGGCTGATAAATAAATAATGGATCAGAAAATCAGAAATAGATAAGCAAAATGAGAAGCTCATCAGAAAAGTTAAAAAGAAATAAACTGTTTTATCCAACAGCAAAAACCCTACAGTTTCTCCAGACTTTTTATGGATTCTTTATTTTTAACCTATGGAGAGCAGATGGAACAACAAAAAAAGGGTATTTATGACTAATCAAGTCTATGAAAATGACCAAGGCAACTAGAAATGGAAAAAAAGTGGGGTTTTCTAGTATATAGCTCTGCTATTTATGACTGTTTCTGTACAGTACGTTTCCTTATGACTTTTAAAAAAATTCTATTTGGATGTAAATATATTTTAAAATCCATCTTAGGAACCAGCGCCAGTTAGAATCATCAGACAAATGTTTTATATCTGACAGCCTGTAAATTTAGAATACTTTAGATACAATACATATAATACATAGATACACACTTTAAATCTCCTGCCAGAGGAATATGAAACAAAACTGCAGGAAGAGAAGTTGTGTAACTGTTTGTTTCCTGGAAGTGAGAATGCAATAATTTTCATAAGAATGAGAATTTCTGTGAACAGTGTAGAAATGGTCTGATCATTGAAACATAGACGTCCATCTGTTCATTTAGCCCCTGATTTAGTGCCTTGAAGATGCTTCTCTGGCTTTTAAAGTGCCTAAATACATTGAATGTGTGGATCTTTATTTTAAAAAGTGAAAAATTCTGTGCATACTTCTCAGCATGTTCGTTTATCATACTTGGTTCAGGTCTGGTACTATGGGTCTGGCCTGGGAGATCTCCTGACCCAGTATTACTATTTCCCCACTAAGAGATGGTCAGATAGCACCTAACTGGTGCCTCTAAGATGTACCCAGTAAGAGGTGGCTTAAATGGTGAATGAAGCTCACAGGTTTGGCTGAGCTCTTTCCGAGAAGTGTAAAATCCTGTTCCTTTTAGTCTGCCACCTGTTAGATATCAACATTTTCCATCTGACCCCTTGCCATGTATGCTAACACGGAGAAAGCTGATCCCCTTCCAGCATTTTGCTACAGAGGGTCAAACTGCAGAAAACAAGAGTTTAAGATTCAACTTTTAAATCACACTCCAGCTCTGAGACAAGTGTATGCCTAACGAGCAAAGTCTAGCCCAGGTTGCTCAAATCCTCATCCAGCCTGGCCCTGAACCCCTCCAGGGATGGGGCATCCACAGCTTCTCTGGGCAACCTGTTCCAGTGTCTCACCACCCTCACAGTGAAAAAATAACATCAAGGATGTTAATAAGAAATATCTGAGAAAATGGGATTACTTAATCTTTTATCATACATCACAGTATCAAACCACAGGCAATGAGGAACAATTAAACAAGAGAGCATTCCAATTAGACAAGTGGACATAAGGAAAGGTGATGCTGTAAAAACATATTGTGGTCCAGAGTAATCTGCTCATTATCCAGCCCCTTAAAGTCAGTTCAGCTATGAAATGATGATCTGCTTCTGTTCTAACAGATCATTTGCAGAATCATTGACTAAATAGCAAATCCTCTACTACAGCTTATATATCAACCAGTAAGAAAACAGTTCTGAATTTGTTTTCTGACTAAGTTGAAAATTTTTCCTCCTTTTTGTTTACAGAGCACAAAAGCTTGTTTGTTCACAGCACAAGGGAACACGGAATTGCCCAGTGCCATGTAGAAAGGGTTGCTTTCTAGAATGTAACTGCACCTCAATGCATTTGCATATCTGCAAACAATATCTGAAAAATTAATCAAACCAGCAAATAGCACAGATCCCCTCCTCCTGCCCTGCAAATGCAAAGAAAATCCATGTAAAGAAGCAAAATAATATGAAATAATTTATCTCACTTTTTTCCTTACTTTTTAAAAAGATATTTAATTTTTTTTTAATCTAACTTGCAAGGTTGATGTCAAGTTTCTTTAAGCAATATTAATTAGTTTACTAAAACTCAGGAAACATACTGGAGTTCAGTTTGTTTGTAAAAGTACAGACCATTCTGATTTACCAGACTGCCTCAACACCTTGTGGTAGACAGATGACTGCATTCTCCATGCTAGTGCAGCCCTTGAGGTGTGGATATATAGAACTCTTACACTGCAGAAATAACTGCACCTTTCTTCACTTCTTCTCTGCTTGCAATGCCCAGAGCCAGGAGATGTTAATCTAATCAAAGGTTTGAAGGGTAGATTAAGAAAATGGAGATACCTTGCACCACCATTGCTTCTGTCCATAAACATAATAGATGATCCTTCCTCTCTCCCTTGTGTCAGAATTGCTGCAAGTTAATAAATTTGACTTTGGCAAGGAACAGAAAGCTCCCTCCTCTGTTACCAGTCTCCTGAGCCAGTTCCTTCACCCCACAAATCCACCTTTTGTGCAGGATGCGGTTCTGTGCCACTTGAGTGTAGCATCCACTTCATCATATGTTCATACTCTTCATGCAAAAATGATTCTGCACTTTGTTAAGCTCTTAAATGGCAATGTCCCTTAGCAGTTGGGGGTCACACAGCACACAAGGAAGGTGGTAAGCTAGTTCAGAGGTGAGTGATATTTCCTGACAAGGAGATAGTACATTCAGAATAAGATTCAATGTTAAGTGTTCACTTGTCTCAGGACCACAGGTCATGGAATGCAGTTGTGATGTGGTTCTTAAAATAATCATTCACATCCTAGCTGCTTGCAGATGCACGCACTTTAATTTAACTGAAACATACAGTCCTGACTGAACTGTGTAATGTATCTGAAAGCTGAACTCTTAAAGAGCCAAGAGACTGTTATTTTTAACCACTAATTGATGTTTTCCTCATTTGGTAGATTTTAATGTAGTAAGAAGACTCCTTTCCTGCCAGTCTGATGTCAGCTGAATCCATCGAGTAGTGTTCTGTTTATATCAGGTTACACATGTCTCATGTGAACATATTTTTTATATATCACATTAAGACATTAATATCTAATGAAAATGTGTGTCCCCTTAAAAAATAGTTGCCAATAGTAAATCTGTCCAGTTTCATAAAACTGATTAAAAAATCAAAAATCACTGACAGTCACATTTACAGATTTCTGCACTATTAATTGCATTTGTATGCATTGTGCAGAGAGGTACCTCAGTAGTACACAGAACGGTAATGATAGTAAGGACATTGTGAAATACTGGGAACCGTGTACTCAGAACTGCTTTTGAACTGTGGAAGAGAGAATCCCTTGCAAGCAAACTCAAGTCCAGCTTTTAAAGATTCACCATCTATAGCAGGGATAAAGTATTCAAGAATAAGGGCTACGTTGTGTTTCATTTCTGCACAGATGAGTACAAGGACAGGAGTGTGATAACTTAACCTTTTCTCTTTGTAGCTCTGCATTAACTACCACCTCTTTTGAAAACTGAAAAACAAGGGAATGAGGAAAGAACAGACAGAATAAAGAGTCTGCTGAAGACGGAGGTCTGGGCTCATCCTGTTTGACTTGACTGAGGCTCCCAAATTAGGATGCCAGTAGTGGTAGGTTGCCTTTACAATCAATGGATGGAGCCAGACACCTCTAAAAGGCAATTCCGACTTGGGACTTGCTCTCTCTCTCTCTATGTTGATCCTGAACTCAGATGCTGTGAATCCAGACAAGAAGTCAAACTTTACCTAATACCCTTGTATGGTCATGGTGATGAAAGGTTGTTGTGTGTCTGCTTAGAAATGAGATGTAGCTGGCTTGCAGAAGTAATCCAATGAATATTAACAGAAACTAGATGCCATATGGCTTGTTGTAACTGGTAGCATTATGCAGTAGCTCTTGCATTTTTAGCACAGAAGCAGGTAACACCTGAAAGTCTTAATTTCATTAAATATTGAACATAAAAATT
>VZTO01013559.1:14679-77945 GCA_013400615.1 Syrrhaptes paradoxus | reverse complement strand
GAGTGTCTCTAAAAGCAAAGGGAAAAATTTGCAGACCTTAAACCAACCCAACCAAAAACAAAAAAAAAAAAAAAAAAAAGTTTGGTCTTGGAACTATGGCAGAAAAAAGAATTAGCCAATGACTAGAAATACTTAATCTACATAGAGTTGCTTAGGGTTTTGTTGTTTTTTTGGTTTTGTGGGGGTTGTTTTTTGGTTTTTGTTTGGTGGGGTTTTTTTTGTATATATGTCTCTCAGTGAATTTGCAGATGACACAAAGTTGGATGGCAGTATTGATCTGCTGGAGGGTAGAAAGGCTCTACAGAGGGACCTGGACAGGCTGGATCAGTGGGCTGAGGCCAATGGTACGAGGTGCAGCAAGGCTGAGTGCCAGGTCCTGCTCTTGGGTCACAACAGCCCCATGCCATGCTGCAGGCTTGGGGAAGAGTGGCTGGAAAGGACCTGGGGGTGTTGGTCAATAGCCAGCTGGTGAAGGGTCTACAGAACAAGTCTCATGAGGAGTGGCTGAGGGAGCTGGGCTTGTTTAGTCTGGAGAAAAGGAGGCGGAGAGTAGACTTTATCGCTCTCTACAACTACCTGAGAGGAGGTTGTAGTGAGGTGGGGGTCAGTCTCTTCTCCCAAGTAACAAGCAATAGGTTGAGAGCAAATGGCCTCAAGTTGTGCCAGGGGAGGTTTAGATTGGGTCTTAGGAGAAAATTCTTCACCGAAAGGGATGTCAAGCGTTGGAACAGGCTGCCCAAGGAAGTGGTGGAGTCACCATCCCTGGAGGTATTTAAAAGACGTGTAGATGTGAGCAGCTAGGCACATGGTTTAGTGGTGGACTTGGCATTGCTTGCCTGATGGTTGGATTTGATGATCTTAAAGGTGTTTTTCAACCTAAATGATTCTATGATTCTCTGATCTGGATTACTAGCTTAATTTTTGTGTATTAAAAAAAGTTGGTGAACATTTACATCTGTGTACATAAGATGTATGTATGATGCTATCACCTCATTTAGATTTATTCTTGTTTTTTTTTTGTTTTGATTTCTACCACTAAAATTAAGTAAACTGTGCAACATTACTCATTTGAACAAAAAGTATTNAAAAAAAATATAAATGAAAAACCAAAGAGTTTATGAAGATTTGGGGAGGAGAAAGTAATCCTGAAAGCTGTGTGAACTTGTTACATTGGTATAGGATAGAAAATAAGAGTTAGAGAAAAGAGAGCTGCTCATTTCAAATTTGAAGGCACTGACAGTCCTGGTTTGGCATGGTTTTGCATTTTCCCCTAAAGTGGTGAAATTTACAGATTTGAGTTCCAACTAAATTCTCACTGACAACTTAGAGTTTTCTAAATCCATTAATTGCTAGGCTCTTCCCATTGCGATCTATGATGCATGTTCAGCACTGCTCGTCTTATATTATCTAACTGTTTGCAATTAGTGATTTCTCACAGAGTATTTCTAAGGAGAGAGCAGAAGTGTATTGGGTTTCTGTGGCAAGGTTTTGGTAGCAACAGGGACTACAGGGGTGGCTTCTGTGAGAAGCTGCTAGAAGCTTCCCCAGTGACAGCTGGCTTCAAGACGGACCCGCTGCTGGCCAAGGCTGAGCCCATCAGCGATGGTGGTAGTGCCTCTGGGATAACAAATTTAAGAAAAGGTAAAAAACTGCTGCGAAAAACAGCAGAGAAGAGAGGAGTGAGAATATGTAATGCTGAGAGGGAGGAGATAGAGAAAATAAGGAATAAAATTAGGCCTGGGAAGAAGGAGATTTAGTTTTTATTTTCTCATTACCCTATTAATTTTCCCCAAGTTGAGTCTGTTTTGCTGATGACAGTAACTGGTGAATGATCTCTCCCTGCCCTTAATCTCGACCCATGAGCCTTTCATTCTATTTTCTCTCCCCTGTCCAGCTGAGGAGGGGGACTGACAGAGCAGCTTTGGTGGGCACTTGGCATCTAGCCAGGGTCAACCCAACAGGAGGATTAAAAACACGATTGCTCTTGGACCTGAGAATGAATATTACTGCAGGGGAACATCCTTCTTGGGACAACCTGATTCTGGTTTTATTTGGAGGAATGCGGTTGTTCACAAAAGAAGTGCTTTTTGCAATTTGTATTTGTATATTTATTTTTTCTCTGGTAAGAGAGGACTGATGGTGTGATGATGTGCGTTGTGTCATGAAGCATCTCTTGGTTCAGAGAACTGAACAAATGGAGATGACAAAGTCAAGAGCCATGCTCTGGCAAAGAGGAGAGAAGCCTGTGTGCCGGTGGTGAGTAGCAGAAGATGATTGTCACTGACAACACAGGCTGTTGGTGGCAGGAAAGTAGGAGGCTTTCTGTTTATTTTATGTCACTTTTGCTTCTTTACTGGCAAGCTACTAATCCAAGTTGACCTGCATTTGAAAACACTGGGGGGTAGTGACTGGCAAGTACGTTTGATATGAGGATGAAAATTAAATGCTGGCCTCCCACCTCAGTTTTCCTGTGATTTGCATGCAGCCAAATGCTATCCCCTGCTGTGTATCAGGGAAGACACTGATTTTCTTCATTCAAAAGTGTAGTGTGACATGCAGAACTAGCAGGGAATGGAGTAAAATCAAGCAAGCAAATACTGTGTTTCTTCCACCGTTCAGTGGGTTGCTGTGGGAGAAGACACCCTCGTTTCCTCCATCAGTGCTGTGCAATACACCCTCTCTGAGCAGTTTGCAGACTGAATAGAAAACAGATAAAAATCCAAATGTGCAGATTGCAAAGCGAGCAGGAGGAAAACTCTTCTGAGTATTGTGTACTTTGTTATGAGTATTAATTTGCTGCCGGCAGTGTAAAGTGGGTGTCTTTGTAGTTTGGCATTGAAACACTTTTACAGGGCACCAGGTTAGTACCTGTGGCCATAAGATGTGGCTGAATGGGGACCAGGCTGTTCCCCAGGTTTCTGGAGTTGGCTGGGTACCAGGGTCACACCTCTGCAGAGCTGCTGGCTGCGGAGGGCAGAGTGAGCGCGCTGGCACCATCTATGATTTCTCTCCCTTCTGACACGTGCTATGCTCTGGGGATGTCAAGAGCATTTTACAGGTAGAAAAAAAAATCACCACCACAATTGCCTGAAAACAGAAAGCAAAAGAAAATAAACTGTGTGACTGTCAGCTCTGCTGCCTCTAATCCTTCTTGCTCCTCACCTTAGGCTTGACCACCTTGTTGGCTCTGAGTCCGTTGAGCTACATCCGGACTGCCACTGAGTATCTCCTGTTGTTCACCTCCACTCAGTTTCACCACATCTACAACCCCGTGTTTGTGCTCCCCTGCTTGTCCTTGATTGTGCAGTAGCCTTCCTCTCACCGTTCTGCTGATGATGTTGACATTTTGGTTGGCTTTTGAATTTCACACTCTTCCCGTGGCTTCTGTTCCTGTAGCTTTAGACCAAACCTCACATCTCTTTTGCATATTTTGTTTTTTTATTGCTTCCTCCATCACCACCTCACCAGTCTTCATGGAAAATGTCAACATTTTGCATTCCTCATAGCAGATGGCAGGATTGTGAGAGCACCACCTGCAGCTCCTTCTCCCTCCAAGGAGTTAGCTGCCCTGTTGTAACGGCTTTGTCTGCTGATCCCAACTCACGGCTGCCCCAGTTGCAATCAGCCCAGCCCCATGCTGCTTGTCCAGGGGCCACGAGCCTGTGCCCCAGCACCGAGGGTCTGCCCGGCTGCCTGTGGCCCCTGGCTGCCTGTGCCCCTGCCCTCACTCGGCGACCTCCTCCCGCCCAACCTTTTTCAGAGCATCCCCAGCAAAATCTTTGGATGCAGCGGTTTGTCTCTAGCTTGTATGGTAAGCGGCTTCTAGCTAAAGCATTTCAGTCAACTGGAAACATTCATTGGCTTGAACTGCGCACTTGAAGAGCTGGCAGCCGTGAATTTGTTGCTATGCTCTGCACAGGCAGTGGCCTTGAATTTCTGTTCCCGGTAATGGATAGTGGGCTTTTTCCACTTTTCACCAAAACACGTAATTCAGCTGATTCCTGTGGTGTTCCTTGAATTTTTGTGGGTCTTTGGATGAGGATATTGGAAGGTTCTGGCTCTAAAGCCAAGCAACCCAACAGGGAATTGCTACTGGGTCAAGTGTAAGAGCTTGCTTTGTTTATCCCGTGAGGTAAGTTGTTAGTGTGATGAATGAGGACCAATAAACCGAATGAAGAGAGTTTTCAACTAATGATGGATAGAAAAATCAATCCAGAGGTCAGAAACATTATAGAGGAAGCACGCACACAATGTAAAACCAACAGCAATGAGCATATAGGAAAAGAGAATGACGTGACCACAAAATGAGGTGAAGACCTGAAGAACAGCATTTTCCCATTACAGACAGTCTGTAGAGGGTTATCCTGCAGCAAGTCACGCTGCCCTTTGTGCTAGTTTGAGCAGCAGTGATCTGAAAAAAGTGGGAAAGTGTTTGGAGGGAAGCTTTGTGTGTTATCTTGGATACAGCCTTTGTTGCTGTTTGAAGCCACAGCCTTAGGAGAACATGAAAGTAGTACTCTCTCCATGAAATGTGGCAGATAGTAGTGTGTAGTAATAATAACTATAGTTATTATATTCTTTTATAACTACATAATACATAGTATGATATTTTAAACCTGTGCTATATAATAGAATACAGTATAATGTACGTAGTAGGGACACTTATATTGGCATAAAATTTATATAAATATTTTTGTTTCAGAACAATTATTAAAGAAAGCATTTTCATATAATTATTTAGTATCTTTGATATCTCAGAACACTGACTTAAACAGTCAAGCTGAACAAGTAGTTGTTTTGTTGGGGAACATGTTTATTGGTAGCAACGTAGTCCATACAGGAACAAAAATCTCATTTTCAGCTTAAGTGACTGAGCTGGCATTCTTGATTTCATTCAGCCTCGTATGACTCTCCATAGGAACTGTGGGCTGGTGCAAATTTTGCTGTTAGCTCCCCAGGTTCTATTCGATAACCCCTGTTAGATTCCCAGTCTCCTATGCCCTCTGGTACTGTTGATTCCTGTCGTACTGAAAAGTCACAGTCACCAACCAGAGACCCATTTGAACAAACAAAAAGTCTGTCGCTCTCTGAGTGAGAATTACTCATAAGTAATTATGAGTGGAAATATAAAAGGCAAAGAAAACCAGTGAAAGAAAATCAGCCGTGAGGATAGACAGTGGTCTCAGCTTTCCTGAGCAGCCTTCATGCTGCCAATATTTTGTAATTATCATAGCAAACAAGATTTAAGAAAGGATTTGAAGGAGGGCAATTTCAGTGACTTTGCAGGTGTTGCAGAGTTCTTCCAAAGCGTGAAGTGGAATGGGAGGAAGCAGAGAAGTGCTTGACTGAAAATCTAACAAAGGGCTAATGAAAAATAACTTCCAGACTAATTATAAGTTAGGATAACTAGAAATGTTAGAGGTTTCAAGAGGTGCTACATTTGAATGGAAAAGGTGAAAGGAAGAGAGGGACTTCTTAAAGTTATGTAGAGTTGAAAAAAAGGGGGAAGATGTGGTGGTGGCTGCAGAAGCAGATGAAGCTAAGGGAAACTTTAGGGAGTTTCTTTCTTTGTGAAAGGGCAAAAGCCAGTGAGAATGGGAGGAGAATGAAAGCAGCCAGGGATGGGGAAAAGAGTTTCTGAATGAAATCATGAAACTATGTGATGAGCTGTGGCTCTAAGGAGGGTGGAACATATAGCAGGAGTGAGCACAAGCATTTGCTGTGCTTCAAGGATGAGGTAGGGAAACGAAGGGAAAGCTAAGGAATTAAAAATCATGTTGCTGTTTTGTCAGATTTCTGTTGGAGAAATAGGCATGTGGAAAGAGAAGTAGAGACAGGAGGATGTGAGAACTGGAGTCAAGGAGGTGACAGCCATTGTGGGTGTAATAAATAAATGGTAGAATAAGAGCTGTCTACCTAGAAAATGTGAAGGAGAATAGAATTCATTTGTTGTGGAAAAACAGAGCTTTTGGTCAGGGTAAAAAAGGAACAGAAGAGAAAGATGTTGATGAACCGAGGCAGGGGTTAGACTACAGTAAGGGAGAATAGTAAAGAATAGTATAAAGAGGTGCATGAAACAGTGGGATCTGAACAACTAGTCACTGAAATAAAATGAAAATTTGTAAGATGTCTGCAAAAAAAAGTCTGCATTCAGTGCCTTTATGCTCTCAGAATACACTCTGCTAGTAACGGGATCCTGTGATTGAGGGTACCTGACAGTCTGCAGCATAGCACATCTTGAAACCTTCCAGAGCTATGAGCACTTTCCCATTTCAAACTGGGTAGAAGGTTCCCACGTCTGGAGTTCCTGCTTTGAAAGGGTAGTGTTCCAGGAGGACTGGGAGGCTGTGTGTAGTGTGCTGGGACTGGTATTTGTGATGAAGGATAAATCTTTGTGTTTATGCCTGTGAGCTTCTGATTTCTATCTAGACATAGTAAGAATGTAAATGCCTGAAGTAATCATTTCTATTAGAAGTGTGGAACTGGAGTCATAAAGCAAGGAGAGCAGGGTATTTTCTTTACATGTTTTTCACTACTGGTAAATCAGGAAATGCTAAAAAAATAAAAACAAATACACGGAGAAAGCTAATGGATTATCAGATTTCTTTGGGATATGTGCCCGATGGAGTGAATACACATAGGAGTAGGCAGTACTTCAATGTAATAAAATGCACCTATAAAAAACCTTGAGTTTGTGTTTGCTGGCACCAGTAACGTCAACAAAGCACTAATTTGTCTGGTTTTCAGACCTTACCTGTCTGAGTGGTAAAACTCTTCTTATCTTTGTGATCGTCCAAAGGAAGTGGCACCAGTTTCTCTTTTTATTGTCTGTGCTTCTTATGAATGTTTGCTGAAGGAGGGAAGCCTTACTTTATTCCCCAAAGCTTCTAGTCTTGCTTTGAGGAACCCATCAGATTACATACAAATTACAAAATACGAGGCAAAGATTGCAGAAATTCTAAGAACGTTTTTTCTATATAAAATACCTAACACTGATTTATTACAATACCAATAACTTCCACACAGAAATGTTTTCCATTTCAGATTTCAAATGGGAGTATCAACTCTGAATTCAATGTGTAATTTACCTTTAGCTCTTAGTAAAATGTAGAAATCCAGTTTCTTTCTGAATCGATGATCAAAATTAATATTCTGGACAGAACTGTCCAAAATGCCATGAGCCTATGAATTATACTTACCCAAAGAGAGGATGTATGTTCCAGGCATCTATCTGCCTAACCTGGCTAAACCCCATAATATTACAGGTAGCCTGGTGATTTCAAAAAAGGAACCACCAACCTGTGAAAATTGTCTACACATTATTGTGTTATTGCATTTGCATATGAAATCAGTTTTAAGCAATTGCTGAAAGGCTCTATGGAATCCCAAACATAGCCTGAACAGGGAGAGTAGATGTCAAAGTGTACAGGTGCCCAAAATTACCGTGTCTCCTGCCCTGTGCCAGGAGACTGCAGTCTCCCCCTGAACGAGACTGCAGGAGCTGGACAGCCAAACAGCTTCTAAGAATCTTCTGATAGAGGATGAGCATCCTCCTTGTGTGTAGGCGTGCGCTGCTAGCTATCCAAATTTAGACAGCTTTATCTGGAGCACCATCCCAACATAGCAAGAAGCGGCAGATGTCCTCTGTTAATGGGAAGCGTAGGATGAGCTAGTCTGCAGTGTCTACATGAGTGGTTTTTTCCCAGTAAACTTCCCACTTATAACTGATTAGAGTAAGATCAGAGTGAGCTCATGGGGGTTGTATGACCTGAAGCATGAATCTCATCTCTATGAGGTTTACTTCCCATTCTAATCTGCTTAATTAAGCAGTCAGGTTCACGACATCACGTTTGCTGATATGGCGTGTAACTTCTAGTTTAATGCTTGTCAGAGATGATCATGACCCAGAACTCAGGGTATAGGAATGGGTGAAGAATTTGACAACCTAAACTACTTTATTTTAATGTATCACAAAGTAGAGATGAACTGCTGTTATATTAGAGCCCTGGTAGCTTTTGGGAAAGGGCATACCAGCAAGGTATATGGTAATTTCTTGGTGACAACTTTGCCAGCTCACCGAAATGAATGGGTGGACCTTAGCATAAGGGAAAACAGCAGATAGGGGATGTACTGAGTGGTGTTTGCTTTGGTGAGAGATAAATGAGCAAAACTTCCTGATCTTCCTCTGAAAAAGCCTCTATTCATTCTGGTTTCCAGACTGTATGCCAAATCCTGCTTGCTCCAGACAATTTTCTGTTAATTCAGTTGGGAGAACTCTTAACGCGTGCAATTGCAGGAGAGTTGAGATAGTTTAGCCCAGCTTCAGGTTTCCATCAAGATGTGGAGTGTCCCTGTCATGCTGCAGTCCCATCAAATTTTTTTGTTGTAGCCAATTGTACTCTCATTGACGCCAGGAAGAAAGAATTGTTGTAGGTCTTACTAACCTCTTGAATTTATTTTCAAATCAACCTCCATAACAGTTCTTTATTTTACTGGTAACTGTGGATTTAGTGATAAAAAGGTCAGACTGAAACCCCATCAAGAGTAAGGAATAATTCCATGGAATTTAAACCATGTAGACTACAAGTGGTTTAAACTCCGGTGACTATGCTGTTTGTCAATACCAGGGTAACTAAAGATTTTTGTATTTTATTTTTAAATTTTGCTTTGGAGTTTCACCTCAGTCATGTCTCTAGTGTTTTTGTTTTGCCTGTCTTCAGTCTCTCATCTTTTTCTTGCATTTCCCTGCGCATGGAAGGAGAAGCAAGTGGCAGCCAAAGGGTGGGGTTGCCCAGAGGCTGCTGGAGATAGGGGCTGAAGACAGGGCTGATGAACTGTGGATGAGGCTTGTTTAAATGATAGGGGTGCATGAAAAGGGAGTGTGCTCGAAAGGCTGGAAGATATTCAGATCTGTGGGAAGTTAAAAGTTTGGGACTCGTTTTAATTGATCTGGCAGATAGGAATTGTGTGCTAGACAAAAATGATGCACATGTGCATTTCTGTTCAGACTGAATGTAATATATGCCTTTGCCCTGGTGCAAACAAGTTGCAGGTGTATACGGGGCAAAGAAGGTGCTGTGAGAAAGCTCTTCTGTCTCTTCTTTGCTTTTGGAGGTTCACTGTGCTCTGAAGGTGGGGTTAGGAAACCACACTTGCTTCACAGGCTGCACAGAGTTAAAAGGAGAAGCGGGCTGCAGGGAATACAGACTTCAAATAAAAGGCTCAGATAGTGCAGCATTTTTCGAAGGTCAAAGAAATGCGGAGTCCAGATTAAACACTCTGCAATATGTAAATGCCACGCCACGTATGTTGGAGTTCCGCTCGAGTGCTGCAGGGGGGATGCCTGTGCCTGCATCACGTCGGATGGAATATTGTTCATTGCAGCAAAGCAGTTGCCCAGCCCTGATTGTTTTAGCGATGAGCTGATCAATATCCCATTACTGGGCGTAACAGTTGCTGCAGGAAGTGCACAGAAGATTTTAATGCATGAATTATGCATGCTGTGCTCATTCTTTAGTCTCAGAGCAGAGTGACAGAGACTGTAAAGATGACTGGGGTAGTTTCTTGCATAAAGCGACTGCAGCGAAGTGCTTCATATTTTCATGCACACAAGCAGCATTGAGTGGGACGGCCTGTTTAAGAAGATGTAAATCCCTGAGCTTACAGCACAGAATGCTTGATTTGAAAGCATTGCAGCCATGCACTGAGACAGTTTTCCTGCTGTCTAACCTGCTTTCTGCCGAAGGTTGGCTGTGGGATGCTAACGGCTGTGCTTTGCTCTGAGGTCACAGCTTGAGGTCTTTTTTTTTTTTTTTTTGTAATTTGCTTTCTGCCGCAGGAGAGGATCTGTGAAGTTTATTGGTGCAACCATCCTTGTATTTTTTCAAAGATACAAACTTGGAGTAGTTATTATGAACAAAAAGACAAGAAGGAATTCACCATCAAAGGTAAAAACAGGGGTATTTTTTTTTTTATTTCTGGATTTGAATGCAGAAGGGGGAATATGCTGAGGGAGGATTATGATGATGCAGTGTGGTTACATCGACTCAGATATCTGCTGGAATGCAGAGTCAGGATTCTCGGGTGGATATGGCTGCACGGATCCTACTTGTCTGTTTTTAAATGATTGCTTAAATAGTACTGAGAATAAATACCGTTATACTTTTTGAATCCTGCAGTTTGATCAAGAGTGTGCATTTCTGATCAATTTTTATCTGCTATAGATGACTGCATTGTGGGGAGGGGCAGGACAGTCACCGAGATAATCAATATAATAATATGATCTATTTCATTAGGGGTCCTAACTGAATAATGATAAGGAAATTTCATTGACTTTTTTTTCTTCTATCTGTACATTTTCCGCAACATTTGCAAGCTACAGTAAGATGTGTGTCGTGCAAACGAGTCCCAGAATCTATTGCTTGGCTGTCCTGTAAATAACTAAGATGATCAAACTGTTACATTTTGGATAAAAGTCTGGGCTGTCATTCAGTCAAGAGAGAAGCCTGTCCTTGTTGTCCTTCAGAAAACTATGTACTGTTGGAGATTTTACATCAAAAGACACCTATTTCTAATTATGTAATTTGCTGGAAATTAAAAAAAAAAATGAAAACCATCTGTAGTCATTTGAACATTTGATATATTCAAGAAAAATTATTGAAAATTCTTCTCTCACCAATGTAGATATACAGAAAAGATACCACATTTTTAAAAGAAAATATGTTAAATTACATTATTCTTGCTTATTAAATTATTTCCCACAATAAATGCTTAAAAATTTCTATATAATTAATATTTTATGCATTTGTAAATTTTCATATTTTGGAAAACACAGTACAAATGCTTAACTTTCTGTGTTCAGTAACTGAAGATGCTTTCAAAGAGACATATTGTCACAAATTATTGAGAAATAGCTAGTTTAAAAACCTGAAAGCTGTTTGCTGTAGGATCTGAAGGAGCAAGTAAGCATGACAGGCAGCAACAACAGGAATCCCATGTCCTACCATTCCTTGGGTAAATGCCTTTTTATTTTGAGTATGCATTGCTATTTCACATTGACATTTAATAACACCTGATGGTCCAGTTAGCATCCCTGAGTCCTTGTGCCACAGAAACACAGAGGGACCCCTGCCTCAGGACCCCCCCTCTAGCAATAATCAGCTAGAAAAAAGACTTCAGGTTCCTGCCTTGTTGTACAGCCCCACAGTGAGCTGCATCCCACCCACTCTTGCCCAGGGGTACATCCTTTCACCACCCTTCCTTCCCGTGCTGGGGGGAGCTGGCTGTCTCGGGGATAAGGAATATATTCCACTGGTGGTGGGGAGAGGCGGTGCCGGTTTCTGGATCCTGAAGGGTTGCTGGATGCTGAGTCACGAGCAGGTCTGGGAGGTGCTGGCTGGTACCCCGACTGTAACCACACCAGCCCCTGCAGCCAGATGAAGCCTGGGAAAGGAAAATACACATACGTGGGAAAAGAGCATCTAGAGGGAAGAGAGAGAGGGAGAGGCAGGTTAGAAATCCTCCCTGGCAAACAGTGCATCTCAAGGGTGGTGAGTGCACACACGCTTCTGGGCGTATATTTTCTCTGCTTCTGCCATGAAATATCACCTGAGATGCATAATTTGCAGATTGAGCGGACTTTCAAACATGAAAACATATAAAAGAGAATAACAGACAAAAAAAATCCCAAACAAACAACTTTCCTAAACTCCTCTTATCTGGGTTAATTAAAGAACACCTAAGTTTGTGCACCACAGAAATTAAGTAAAATAACAGAAAACTGTTTCTGTGAGAGAGGATGAGATGTATACAGTTAAGGGTTGCACATTCAAACACTGAATTCAGGGCATATTTGATTTACTGACATATGGCTCAGCTGTTTCAGGGCTTTTTTACTATTTCCTATGTATCAGTGAATAAACATGACTTGCGTTCTTTGACTACCGTAAATAAAAGGCATCACAGCTACACTCACAGTGACATGGATGAATGTTAATCTTACAACCACATCCTGTTTTTTTTCCCTCCATTGAAACTGAGGTATTTAAATTACCCGTATTTAGTGAGGAAACAGATATACTAATAAATGGTCAAGAAGTGGAAATACGAATTTTCTCTAAGAAATAATGGCTAGGATTTTCCAAGGCGTTTGAGGGGGGCATCCAGGGTCCAATGGATTCACTAGGGACCATGGTTTCACTATTCATCCAGGGTCCAATGGATTCACTAGGGACCTCTTTGGCTGAATTTTTCAGAGGAGCACACATAAATATTTTAGACACTACAGCAAAACCAGCTTGAATAAAAAGCAAGGAAAACAAAGGCAGCCCAGCAACTACTGGTTGTTGATACAGGTAATTAGAGGAAGAGCAGGATTTGTTGTTGTTGTTCTTCTCCCCAGTCTCCTGAGATAACAGGGTAATTATATCATTTTAAATAACAAGAAATAATCCAGGGTACTAGATGGAGAAAAGGGTTAAGGGAAAAATCTTGCAAACATCTTATTAGTAAGGGATACTGTTAGAGAAAAGCAGCTTAATGTGGACAGAAGTCTCCATTAATAACCTGTTGGAATATTCTCAATATAGTGTCAGCGATTCAGTTGCGGTACTTGGTTTTCTCACATCGTGACTTTGCAAATTTTAACCGACTTGAACTTAATGCTGGAAAATTGTCTTGTAGTAGATGCATTTGCAGTCAGAGAATGGATGCTTGCTCCCAGATCTTACTGATTTTGTTCTTGCTCTGGGCTGCAGAGCAGACCCGTTCAGTACAGTTAATGACTGAATGGGTGACTACTTACGAAAATCAGAAGCCTCTATGATAAATAAAAGAAAGGTTTGTTCTTCTAGTCTTTATTAGTTTATTTTTGGAAAGAGGAAGCAGAATTAAGGCGTATTAATAAGAGGAATTTATAACAGGAATTAATGCATATTAAATGATCATACAGCTGGAATTGTTCCAAAAGTGGCAAAATAGTAGATTAGCAATAAATAAATACTTTGGCATTTATCTTTGCTAACAGAAGAATGCTTGTAAGTTATTAATAACACGCTAGGAAGTGCTTTTCCCATTTTTGTGTTCCCTGCTGTGGTGGAGAAGAGATCACATCAGATTGCTTATGACTGAATACATCTTCAGAGATTAAAAACTGGTAATTGCAGAGAATCATTTTAAGCAAGTAACCTATGAATACTTCATCAGAGCTTATTAATAGAAAAATATGTCAGTACGTGCGTGTCTGTATGTAATACCTGCTTACTCAACAAATCTGTTCCCTGAGCTCTATTTTTTTAGCAGTAACTAAGAATAGCTGCGTTCTTGTGTGAACATTTCCCTGTAAATCACACTGAAGGGGGGATGGAGGTGAGTTCTGTTAAATATCACTCACTGGTACCGCCAAACACTCGTTTGACTGAGCTGAGCACCAAGAGAACTGAAACTCCTTTATCTCGTTTGCTGGAGACATTATTCACAATCCAGTAATATTTCAGTATGTTGGAAACAAAATCTTTAATCTCTTAGGAGAAACTGGTAAGAGGAGACAGAAATTCTACTGGTAGCACTTGTACTAAAAAAAGGTCTGGCACGCTAAAGATTTCTTTATAAAAATAATTATTCACCTGCCTTTTGAGCTGGGAGCTATAAATTCGTTGATTAATGTAGGTCAGTGAAACTATTTAGAGTTTTTCAGGTGAGCTTTTTGAACTACATCTCATTCCTCATTTTAAAAATGTGCTTCGTGTCTTAAGGCACGGTTCTGGTATAGGTGTTCGTTCTGCCTCCTACAGCACCAGTGCACAATGGGCGTGTTAATGGGTGGAACAGTGTGGCAGAGAATAAAACAGTTGTAGAAAGCAAAATCTGTTTTTGAAGCAGATTGACTGCATTAGGGTAATGGCACAGAAATCTGCAAACCTTTCAGGGTGGGGAGTTCAAACACAGGTTTTTCCTCTGGGTGCTGGAATCTGACATCTTCAGCAACCCATCTCCTGTCCTGAATCCTTCTTCAGAGCTGAAGGATCTTATTCATTAGACACAAGGCTGTTCCCATTGCATGCTGTTGTCGGATGGAGTTATCCTTGGGCTGCCTGTTGTTTCCGCGTGAAGCCCAGCAGGCTCAGGAGTCTCACTGGTTGCTCTTGACATCAGGTAAAAGCCAGCAATTGGACACTTTTGTGGCACAGGTCTTCATGCTGGTTGTTACTGACTGGAAAAATGATGTTAGAAATTAAATACTAAATTTGATTGGGTTAACCAATAGAAATTAATAGAAATTGGCTTATGCTCCCTGAGGAAGGTTCAGCTGTTTTTAGAGACCGAAGTACACCGCCTGTCGTGGTAGGGCCGGAGACAGACTCTGCCCGAACATGCTCTTTATTTAAGTTTCTAGGTCTGGAAGACCTGGCCCCTTTGAAAATGTTCTTAGTAGGG
This sequence comes from Syrrhaptes paradoxus, assembly GCA_013400615.1. Lineage (NCBI taxonomy): Eukaryota > Metazoa > Chordata > Aves > Pterocliformes > Pteroclidae > Syrrhaptes > Syrrhaptes paradoxus. Next base: position 63,512 of record VZTO01013559.1, on the reverse strand, counting down.
GTGAGTGTGATTTCATAACTGCAGGGAATGGCTGCAGAGCAGTCAGGAGTGTGGCCCCTCTCTGTCCTGCTCCTGGGGCAGAGCGTGCTGTTCCCTCGTGTTCTGTACCGGGAAGAGTTCAGAGACAGCCCTGGGGAGAAGGCTCAGCCAGGGGCTGTGAGCTGGGAACTGGCACACTGCTTTCTTGTGCCAAATGGGACAGAGGTATCACAAGTATTTTTACTTTTTTTTTTTTACTTATTTAGGAAACGTGTTTCTTAGAGTAACTTGATTCCTTTCTACTATATTCACACATGGTGTAATGGGAATGAAACCAGCAGCAACTTCTGCTGACGTTGTTCCTGCAGTGACTTCCAGTGGGGTGCAGGAGAAAGAAGGTTTAGTGATGGAGAAGAGAGACCCTGGAGAGGAAAAGCGAGAGCTTCTCCAGACTCTCTCAGATCTAATCAGGGGGTGGTCTGTTTGGAGTGTCTGGAGCATTATTTAGGTTGACATAGAGTTTGAAGGTCTCATAAGGAACCTTTTTGTTATGCAATATCTGGATATAGTGAGGCCTGTTTTGTCACAGCATTGCCAACTTTTCGTGGTGATTTAAGATCACAAATGAGGAGTACAGGAGTTTACTGACAGTAGTGGTTGGGATTTGATGCTTCTGATCAGATATCTGGTTATGCAGTAGCACATTTATATAAATTTTGATTTCACCAGGCAACCCAAGCAATCGTATTTTATATGATTATTACATCTCACATGAATTAGACACTTCAAAACGAAGCTCAATATGAACAGAAATCATGGCACAGAAATGTAAACTCCTCTGCTTCCCTGCGCTGGGATGCATGGGGTTGAGTATGAAGTGGCAATGGCAGCCTCAACACAAGATGTTGGTTGTTCCCTCCTATAACCGAGATAACCCAGTAACCACAGGGTTAGAGGCCATAACCATGCATAGATGCTGTATCTGAACCGCTATGAATTCCACGCTGCTCAAGTTCTTCACATTAGCTACTACTGCTAACACTGTATCTGATAGCTTATTTTCTTTCCTGCAGTAATACCATATTTTGGGAGTTGCACAGGTTTTTTTTTTTCATAGAAAGCAAGATATTTTTCTGATGTTAACTTGCATAAATAAATGCTTTTTATATCTTAGGACCCAAAGAAATCCCCCATTGGGTTTTTAAGACATCTTTTTTTTTCTCTCCTGAACCACTTCATGGCAAAAGAAAGGAGAAGGACAGATGATCTGAACTTATGAGTCATTATTAAATTCATAACAAATATACTTATTTTTTTTCTGCATTTGTTTGCAGTGTCACAGAGTTGTGTCCACATACAAGTATTTACAAATTTGTGTTTCAGATTCCTGAATGTTTTTTCACAAGATAAGAGCTTAAGAATTCCTGTTACAGAATTTATGGTATTGTAGCATGGTATTAATGATAGCTGCATTTCTAGAATTACTTCTGTACTTTGTTTCATTACTGCTTTGATACTTGGCTTGAAGCAGTTACATAGTTCCACTGCTGTTCCAGAGGAAAATAATACTTTGCTGATTGGGTTCGAATGCTTTGTCTTTTACCAGAATCGTGCACTGCAATGAAAGTAGGAATACTCTACTATTAGAGCTCCAAACCTGTTTTTTCTGTTCTTTCCTTCCTGTTCCCATACGTGATTTGAGACCTGCAGTTGAAAAGTATCTGAAGAAGGAGAAGAGGACTTACGTGCTGCTAGTGTTAGGGAAATGCTTGCTCGTTACTACTCATCTTTGTGGCTAAATATGTGCATTGCAAAAGCACCTTGGACCAGGGTGTTTATGCAAGTAGGAGGTGTGTGACCTCCTGTTTTTTTTCCTCCATATTACATCACCTTTACTAGCGAAGCATTCGGTGCTTTCCAGCACGGCATGCATGGGTTGATTCCATTTCACCTGCTGGGACAGCCTGCCATGGGCATGGAAATACAGCCCAGCAGAGCTAAGTCACCAAGAAAATGTGATCTTGAGTACTTCATCCTCTTATTAGGCAGCTACAACACATTGGGTAAGAGAGTTACCCCCTCCTCTCCTCCCTTCCTCCTAACCTGCAGAGCTGCTCTGAAACCTATGGGTTGCTTTCCCATTAGGAAAGTTAGACTTAGCTAATTAATAATTTTATACCAACAATGTATGACACTCTCCTGTGTATCTTCTCATCATGATTTTAGTGGGAAGAAGCAGGGAAAAATCCGGAAAGATAAATTTATTGTTCAGTCTATTTTCAGCCTCCCAAAGGCTTCACATGTACTATATGAAATTGTTCATTGATTAGTTCGCTAAACAGGGGAGAAGAGAATAGGTTCTCATCCCAGTGGGAAGGTGCTGAAAGGATAATATTGAGTATCATTGTCAGTAAAGGCAGGACTACAGGACTTCAGAGCAAACTCTTCTAAAATGCATGGCTCTTCAACCTGACGGCAATCACACAGGTGGCTGCAACTTGTAATACAACTTCAAAATGGAAATGTGTTGATTTATGAGGAAATCCATATAAAGGAATTTTTTCTATGAGGGCTTATATGTCCTCTCATGATCCTAAGAAATCAAGAAAATACGACAATCTTCTTCATTGAGATGCTCCATTGCCCATGACGGGGGGCTTGGAACTTGATGATCTTTAAGGTCCTTTCCAACCCAAACCATTCTATGATTCTATGATTGCTATCCATTTTTGCCTCCCAAGAGAAGCGTACTTTTTCCTCCGTGCCCAGGCCTTGCCCTGGTTCTGTGAGCAGGGTGTCAGTGGTACGTGCAGAGATGTGAACAGGAACTGCCTCAACAAATAGCAGCTCAGTGCTGAATGCAAGGCACTGGATTCAGCCTTTTTCCAGCTGTACATCAGTTAAGCCCTCCAGATTTGGTCAGTTCCCCAACGTGGACTAACACTGATAGCAGCAGAGCAAGCGTATATGTGTATTTTACAAAAAGTTTCTGGCTCTTGTGCACTGTAGCACTTTCCTTCTGAATTTTACCCATCATGAGCAAATAATTTTCATTTTGATTTTGACTATTTTAGTGGCCGTCTGCTTACATATAGCAAGCACCAAAAAGAAATGTGTGCTTGGTTCGTCATGTATCATTTTCTGTATTCCGGTTGTTCATTTCCAGTCTGATTACTTCTTTGGTGTTGCTGAGAAGAGAAAGCCTGATGTGACATTACAAAAAAATAAGAAACAGGAGAATTTTGTTTTGTGCAGTGCAATATCCAGACTCTTCAAAACATGTGTAATAGCATAGAAGTAAAGTAAATGTCTTTAGCCTTGGAATGAGATGTCTGAGTAGAGTGAGGGGAGCTCTAACAGTAGTAGGAAGGATGTGCAGAAGATGGATAGGAATGACTGTCACTGTTTCTTGTACTGATTTAATTCAAAACTCCCTTGTTCTTTAGTGAGAAAAGGTTCAGAATAAACAAAATAATGTATTTTTCATGTAAGGAATGGTTAAACTGTTGGTGTTATTGCCACGGGATGTGTAGGTGCAAAACATTCTCACGTGGGCTGAGAAAGTGATGAGACAAATTTGCAGAAGAGCAATCCCCCAAAGGCTGTTGGTCAGAAAGGTGGTGGAGGCTCTGGGCAGTGTAGCTGTCCATATGCAGGTGATCACAGGCTGCTGGGGTGCAGCCAGACCCCTCCGGACTTTCTGGGTTATGCCACAAGCCAAGACTACAGCCTAAAATCAGGACGTTACTATTCTTGGCATTGGTGATAGTTTCTTCAGAGTATTTGTACCTTCTGTCACTTTTTAGTAGAATTACAATGCAGGTTCGTCTTTATTATTTTGGGGGTTGCCTGTTTGTTTTTAGTGCTCTTTTCTACAATCTTATAGTATAAGTAATGAAAATTTTGTTGTAACAGACACACACAAACTTGTGTATGGAAGTATAATACTTAAATATACTAGAGGAGCTATGATGAAGCTGTATCAAGCATTGCATGCTAAGAAGAAGGAAACATCCTTCTCCTCCCCCAACATCTGCTTCTCTGAATCTCCATTTGGGACACCTTTAAAAATAAAACAGACTACATTAATTTTTACCTGAAACCCAACCAGTAATGAGCTAACGCATTAAAGAAGGAGATGCCAGACAGTTGAGTACCATCTGGTATAAAATACAAACCCCTTTTACCTCTTATTTGTGTTAGAAAAATCTTTCTGTGCTACAGGAAGCAGAAGTCCATTGGTGGCCTGGTAACCATCCAGACCATGATGGTTTTTTTTTTAATGGTCTTTTGCTGCGAAAAAGAGAACTGTAATTTTCCAGAGGCTGGCAAAGACCCTTTTCCAAGGACTGGGTCCAAGTAAGCATTTAGTAGTATTGAGAGAACGGATAACATTGAGTTACTTTGCTGTCATGCTTCCTACAGAGCATCCGTACCTTTATGAGAGGCCCCAGGACTGGCCCATTGCATGTGATAATTTGGGTGAAAGTCGATATGGTGCAGAGTTGTTGGGTGACGTAGTGCCAGGCCATAAGGAAATCCATACTGGACCAGACCTAGTCCAGCATCCTGCCTTGAGCTGATGCTGACAACCAACGCTTCCCCTGCTCCACCTCCCCAGCTTTCAGCTGCTCAGAGAATCCCTGATCCAGAGCCAGCTGGTGGGTGTTTAATAGCCACCAATTAACCCATCCACTAGGAATTTGCTTAATCTCTTTTTGAATTGGTTTATCTCTTCAAATGCTCATAAAAGTGTTTTTATGACACTCCTCTCTGCGCTTCTACTATGTTCTCATTTTCAACCCAATGGGAATTTAGACAATTGTGTCAAAACTTCCTCAAACAGGGAAAGTATGAGGATAAAAGAATTTAAAAACAGAAATGCATACTTTCCCAAAGAAACTTTATTCTCTTAACTGCCACAGTGTGTCTTGGATGCTGTAAATGCTTCTTATTTGTTCCCCGTGGTGAAGATGAATGCTGTGCCTCAGTACTTTTCAAGGTGACTTTTAAAAGAGTTTTTATCTTTATTGTGTCTCTGCTGTGCCTGCAGAGGCTTTGCAAGTGACTTTGTTTTTCTGGTTCTGGTGTGCATCTCATACTGAATTATAGGCTTCCTTATACTGGAAAAAATATGTACAACTGAGGCAAAATGTTATTATTTCCCTGGCAGAGCTGTGGCTCTGTTGTTTCCAGCTGATTCTCCCTTTGCTAGATAGCGTGTATAATCACAGGTATTTTAACAGGACTGAAACCTCGAGAGCTGACAGTTTGCAGCAGACCCGATGTTTGGTTATGATGCTTATGATAGATACACGTGTGGATTGAGTTCAGTTAGTTTTGTCGTTTTAGCATAGAGTGACCAGGGGGAGAATATAAAAATATTTTGTTGAAAGAAAATTATCTCTGGAAAACAGTCTTTGAGTTGGCAGGAAGGTGAAAAGTATTCCAGTGTGATGGCGGCTAAACTGAGATGCCTGGTTATCCTGACTTTACCTGATGCCGATGTTTGAGTGATTTAGTGTGTATAAACAGGTTTTTTTATAGCTATATAAAAGAGTATCTAACTTTTATGCAGTACTTAAGCAAAGTCATCTATCTGGCTAAGGTGGCAGTGCGACATGACAAAGTGAAATCAAAGAAGCAGCCTCCAAAAAGGCTCATATTTTATAATGGGGAGATGGTAACAGAAAAATACTGTTTATCTTTTTTGTATGCAAAGAGGCATGCATAGAGTATTTACTGGTTTGTGAATAGAGAGATACGCGTAAGCAAAATACTGTGTGCAAACAGAAATTCCATAAAATTGTAAAAGTTTTCCTTCTGGCCTAGTGTTTTCTCTCCAGGAGTTTCAAATAACATAAAGTGAGGAAACAGTGTAAAATGAAGGAAAAGTTTGTGTAATATACTCTTACAATATTCTGTCTGTCCCCTGGCAATTTGTTTTTGGGAATTCCCATATCACAGCTGCTATCTTTGGGCTTGGTCATACTTTAGAGATTTCTGTATTGCGTGGTTGTTGTCATGGTTTTACGGCTGCTCCTTCCCTTTGGTGGGATGGGAAGGAGAACTGGAGGAACAAAAGGTAAAAACCTCGTGGGCTGAGGCAAGGACAGAGAGGGTTCACTCACCGGTTATGGTCATGGGCAAGAAACAGACTCAACTCAGGGAAAACACAAAACCAATTTAATTTGTTAACAATCAAAACCAGAGCAAGATAATGAGAAAGAGAACTACATCTTAAAAGGCATCTCCTCCCTACCCCTCCCTTCTTCCTGGGCTCAAAGACTTTGTTCCTGATTGCTCTACCTTCTCCCCCACAGCGGAGCCATATTACTTATAAATTAACTATGGTGTATCAAATCAATTAGTATTCTTAATGATGACTCTCAAGTAATTTATTCTGTGCCCACAAGCAACACAGTAGATTTTGGGGAGTTTTTACAAAGCTACAGGCTTTTGGGGCTAAGTTTACAAAATACTAGAGAAAACTGTTTTAAAAAAAATAAAAGTACCTTTTACATTATTAATTGTACCATCACTGTAATTAAAAGCTAAAACTTACGTGAAAAGCAATAAAACTGAATAATTATCATTTATTTTTCATCCCCTTCTTCCTTCTGGGGACATAGGAGCAGCTGTAATTACTGTATGAGAGCATTTATGCTTGCCAGGGAAAAGCTAAATACATGTAATTGATAGCAACAGCTCAGTTTCTGAAGTGAAGAGAGTGAGTGGTTGTCCAGTAACTGCAGCCAGTTTTCCCTTCCCAACCTGCAGCGAGTGACCTTGGCATGGCTGCGATGAAGGATAGCCATTCCTCTCTTGGGGCAGCAGAAGATGGATAAATCCAAAAGAACAATGGAGTGACAGTTTTCTAAATTAGGAAGCAGAAGCTAAAGTTGCCATGCTCTCAGTAGTATCTGCACATGCTGAGTTTGCCTTAGGTTGTAGCCTGAAAGATGGACAACCAGGAGAGGGTGAGCTAGATGCAGGGAGAGGATGCCTACATTTGTTATATGGCACATTCTTTCCAGTTTCTGGGAATAGCAAGATGGTAGTATACATTCTTTTTGAAATCTCTTTTTCAGATTGCAGAACAATCCTGGTTTAGCTCCACTGGTTTGAGCCGGGAAGTTAGGGCAAGAGAGCAAGAAACAGGGCGGGCACCCAGCATGGATGCTCCCCACACATCTTTCCACAAGGAACAGTTTTAAGGCACCTCTCCATCTCTGTAATTTCTCAAATTATGCCTTTTTCCTTAAGAGTGGCCACAATGGCAGCTGGATAAAAAAGGTGAGCACAGCACAGACAGAGCAGCATCATGATTTTTTCGGTTCTCCTGAATCAGAAACATCATTCTTAGAGGCTAAATGCAAGTTGAAAGCAGTTGTTTTGAGTTCACCTGTAGTGTTTAAATCAGTTAGTTAGACTAGCTGGGATAACAAAAGTTTGCAAGGTGGTGGTACAAGGTGGAAGTACTTACAGAAAAGGGATGAGGTCACTAGTTATGAGAAAGAGAAGCCTCAAGAAAGTTGCAGCGTTTGCTATAAGGTAGCTGGGAATTAAATATAGCCCCAAAAATAACCCTATTGTGTCCAAGAAATTTAGTATATGAGCTTTTTGTCCTGATGCTTATCTTGAAAAGGCATTGAGTAGATCTCCTCAGGTCATCAGCACTGAGATGTTGTAGAAGAAGCTGTTGTTCCCGCTGATGACGGGGTGTTTCTGTCCTTTTTCAAGGATAGAGTTTGTTCTGGTGCAAAGTGGTTGTTTAATGTCAGCCATGTAGGTGCATGCGATAAAGGCATTCGGTACGTTGCATCAAATGTATCGCTGGCTGTGCAGGTACAAGCGTTTGGATGGTTCTTGTAGGAACAGCACTTTTGTTTGCTGATTGTGAAGATGGTCATCAAGCCTTGTGTCTACTGCCCTGGCGTGAGCTGGTTCCAGATTGCTTGAGCAGTACGAGCAGATGTTTCGGAAAAAAATACGTGAGGTAGGATCATTTTTTCATGTGGGTTATAATTCTTAACTGATTTTTGTGCATAGCTTCCCTGGGAAGGCTGTGTATGGTGTCTGTGGGTATATGACAGCGTGAGGCTTCTTTCTTCATCAAAGCAAGTTCACGGAAAGCTCATTTAAAGCTGCCCGTTAAAGTTAGTATACTTAACACTCCCTGTCTGCCCAACATGGTGCATCTGCATGACATAGTTAAGTGGAATTCAAAATTATTGTTCTCAGCTTGTAGGGAGCTTTGAAGGCTGCTGCTGCTGCTGAGAGCCAAAGTAGAGTCAGAAAGTCTGAACGCTTGTTAGCTTTTCCACCCAGACGAGATAGCACTCATTACAAACCAGCTGTTGCCTTTATCTAGAAGTCATCACAGCTGCAATAGTATTCTCAAGTCTATCTGCCTTTTGACTGCTGCTTAAAACCCTATTTATGCTAAAATGTGGGACTTTTTGAGTGCTAATGACTGAATTAGACTCCGTTCTTCTGTATTTACAATTATTTTTCCCAGTGTCCATCACGTTCTATTAGCAGAACTGAATTTCATCTGCTATTTTACCATTTTACCTTAAATTACTTGGTACCATGATCTCCTTCTGTAATTCTTTGCTGACAGTTTAGATCTTACTGCCTTCAAAAGTGTTGTGTCTTCAGCATTCTTCATCTTAGTGGTTTGCTCCTTTCCCTCTCAGTTGTGATGAACAACAAAATATCTGAGGAATCCTTCTGGTAGCCTTGTTCCATTGTCAAAACCAACCCATTGTTCCTACAGTTTGTTTCCCTTCTTTTAACATTTATTAACCCACAAGATGAGATTCTGGGAGGAGAGAATATTTGCCAGGGAAGGGCCACCTGCGGGCCTCTAGTATCCATTGCTTTGCTAGTTTTTGGATTTGTTTTTTTTTATGGAGCCTCAGTCAGCAGAGAAAGATGCTTCAATACAATGTTTATATGGCTAGGCTGTTTTTTCTCTTCTTCCTAGATTTTCCACTAGACTAAAATCTGAAGGATATGAAGATGTAATTTCATTACAGCTGTATCCCATGGAGGTGAAAGTAAGGTTGTGTCATAACTGAATTCTGAAGCAAGATGACGATAGAAACATGAATTCATGATTTTAGCTGTTGAGACACATCTATTGCAAAAACTTGCTATTTAGATTTGTGGAGAGTGTATATCCCATTTTAACTGGCCCGTAGAATTCATGGTGTGGTACAACATGAGGATGCTAGCATACAACAAGGAAATCTTGAAGTCTGTTGAGTAGATACAAGAGTAAATACCACAGATGATATTCCAGGAGCTCCAGTATACCTGTTAATGCAAAACAAAACATGATGTTAGGATTAGGACAATTGCCGTGCTCTGTGGTTGCTTGCTGTAAAATTACATTTTTTCTCTTCACTTGTTTAAGTGTTATTGAGGCGTACAGAACAATTTCTCCAGTAAATTGGAGAGATTATGAAAGTGAAAAGCAAGCTAAAAAAGAGTGTTAGCATTGAGAGTATTTGTGACTCCCAGTTCTGACTGCCATTGCCCAGCTGTGCAGCCTGATAAATGCATGCGCAGTGGCTTTTCGTTGCAGCGCCAGTGACATCCAGCGGTGGCATCCAGTTAGACAGCCCCCAGTCTACCAACTCGTAGATTATCCAAAGATCTTTAATACTCAGTCATTTGAAGTTGGCAGCTCAGATTTGTTTTAGTCCCTGCCCCAATTCAGCTTATCTTTGTTTTATTGTTTGCATTTTGGTAGAACAGGATTTCTTTCATTGCTGCGTTGACAATGAGGTTCAATGAATGCCTCCATCTGGCGATGTCTTCTGTTGCTCTGCGTGATATCCTAATTGACGTAGTATTCTGGAATCTGGTTGAGATTATGAACTGTGTATTTTAGCAAAAGACTCTAGGATCATTAAGATTGCATCGCTGCCTTCCTGCAGTGCTTATTAGGGATGAATTCATGTTTATTTGTACTGTTGACAAGAGAACGTAAATCCATGTATCCTTCTACTTTATTTCATTTTTAACACTGTATTGTGAAGTGAAAATAGCTCAGATCTGTAGGAAATAAAAAAAAATACATAATAGAAGTCTTAAATCTCAGCTCTTTACAAACTGTTATTCCTATATTAAATTTCTCTTCAGGTCAGTAATGGGTTGTGCTCAATTTTGTCTCTTGGTACTCAGTGTTAACACAAGACAAATGCAGTTAGGATGTTAATTGTCACACTTACTAGAAAATAATTTCATGTCAATAACAACTGTCTGGCATTCGACTGCCATATTATTATGTGTTATATCAATTAGAAGGACTGACTCATTTTTAAATGCATACATTTTCAAAAAGAATTTTAGTGGTTTGTGAGGTTGCTCTTTCCTGTTGGAGAAGTAAATAAGAGCAGAAGCTGTTTCAGTTAGATGCTAGATTCTTCTCTCAGCAAATTAGTGTTGTTTGGTCTGTGGACTTTCAGCAGAACTGAGAATATTGGTTTTTAGTAGGGCTTTTCACATTAAAAACAACCTGAAAGCAGCAGCTCAGACAGAAATTATAGGAGTTGATTTGCCTTTTCCCCTGAGGTACAGTTTTTCTGAGATGTTCATGAAGAGGTCAGTCCTGCAAAGTGAGAACATGTCTTTATGCCCATTTTTCAGCTTGTTTTGTTGAATGCCATCTTCTTCTCTGAGGAGGACCGTAACTGAGACTGTGTAGAGAGGTGCTAAGTATCATGGAATATGAAACCGAAACCAGATTCTGTCACTGAATCAGATACAGTTTGAGAACTGTGGTTTTTGTAAGCTCTTTGTCAGCGCTTCAGGATGTGCTTCTTGGCTTTTGCTTCTGGATTACGCACCCATAAAAAAGAATGGATTTGAAAAATCACCCATTAAAATGTGATTTCCCAGGCATTAACTTGATTAGTTTATAAAAAAAAAAAAAAGCATGTTTAAAACCATTATCTATATTTAATTACACTTTCAAACCACAATTTTTTTTTTTCCAAATAGATACTTCAGCGGTGCAACATTTGTTTGTCTTTTCCACAAAAAAAAAAAAAAAGCATGTTTAAAACCATTATCTATATTTAATTACACTTTCAAACCACAATTTTTTTTTTTCCAAATAGATACTTCAGCGGTGCAACATTTGTTTGTCTTTTCCACAGAGGCCACAGAGCATGTAAATAGCTGCTATAAACTATAGGATATTACAGGTTCTATAGAAAATCTTAGGGTTTGTGTGGATTATTTATAGCACAAATATAGTGATAACCAGTGTCCTATATATTTTGAAGCAGAACAAACACTCCCCAGCTAAGGGAACTTTAGGTCTAAACCCCACCAATTAGGACCCTGAAGCAATGAAGGTAGATTTCTAAATTAATCAAACTGTTAGTGTTATCTCTGTTAGTTCGGTTAGATTCAGTTATTTTAACAGTAACAATTTAGTCGAGAAATCTGCTGGTGCAGAGAAAAAAAATCAAAGCAAAATATAAGCTAAATGCTTTTATTGATAAAATATAAGTCATTTGTAACAGCGCTCAAGTTTTCCCATGTTCCCAGTCCAGCATGATAGAAAAAAAGATCCCACTACTGATCATAACATCACCCGGGCGACAAGGCCCAAAGAACAATTTTTTAAATGTCTTTGTTTTCAAATGTACTAATTTACATTTGTTAGCTATTTATATTGTATGTATGACTGCGCTGCAAACCGAGAACTAATATTCCTTTGAGTTAATGTACCATAGTTTGTATTTCTATCTCAATTACGTGAATATTATAATGTTTTGTTACATATGAAACGTGTAAGGTGAAATATATGAAACTGAAAAAAAAAAAGCAAGTTTTGTAAGGAAATCTTACCAAGTTTTCCTTTACTTAAACTGTGTTCCAAATCCTGGCAGATTAATGCATCACAAGCATTAGTACTCTAATATCAGCTGTTTTCCCCAGCAAGAACAAAAAATCTTCTGTTATGTTCATTGTAAGAACTTCTAATTCTGTAGGTCTTCTCCTTTCCAGTCCCACGTTCTTCTGTCAATTTGAACAGAATTACTAAACCTTAAAACCTTACATGAAGGCAGCTCCTCAGCAGCACAAAGGCAAGCTGTCTGAATTTACTAGCAATATGTAGGTTTTGTCTGACTGTTGACAGGATAAGAGCTATTGTGTATGAATGGGAGAGAAGAAAGATGCTGGGTTTCTCGACACATGAGGGAGATTAAGAGTTTATTAATTCTTTCTGGAAATCTGACAGATTTTTTCTCAAGAAAAAACCCCAGATGTAAACTTTAAAACCAAAATTTACGTACAGAAATTTTAGTTCTAAGGGAAAATTAAAGCAGAAGACTCACCAGCAAAGACAGTTTCTTTGAAATTGTTTTTCCTGTAATCTCTTAGGTCAGTTAAATATATTCCTTCCAAGTATCATTTATTATAGCATTTACTGTGTATTTTAATTCATTCATCAAAAGCTCACAAGAGCTCATTCATCAACAGACACATTAAAATTAAATCAAATTTACGGTGTATAACTACACCTGTTACGGTGTATAACTACACCTGTTGGAATGAATCAGATTATGAGCATCCCTGGAAGTTACTGTTTGATAGGAATAGCAGGAGTCCAGCACCACTCTGGATTAAGCCAATGTCAAGAAAAAATACATTCTATATTGCTTTATAAAATTTCAGGCTATCTTCATGAGTAAGGAGTGCACGTTCCACCAGAGCTTTAGGGAGAAGCCAGGAGATTTGCAGTTTGTCCCTCTTTACCTTTAAGCTACTTCAGCAAGAAGTAAAACCTATGGCACTTAGGTAATGTTCAGTACCGTACAGTTCATATAGTGTATGTTATGTTTTTTTCCACACAGGGTCTTAAGGAAATTTCTATTCCATAATAGTTAATTATTGGAATACCTTTTGCTTGTCTTCAGTCTCATCTCAAACATTTGCAAATGCTTCTCCGTAAAAGAGGTAACAGCCCAGTGGTTACACTCTGCTGAAATTACTGATTGCACCAAAGTTATTTATAAGAGTATATTATAAGAGTTATTGGATGCAACTGAGCAGTGGAACTAATACAGTTACTGAAAATCGAAGTAATCGTAGAAACAGACTTCGTGCTGTTTGTCCTCCATTTGAAACTAACAAAGCTCTGTTCAGAGCAAGTTAGCTATGAATGGCTCAGTGCCCAAATTCAATGTAAATGATTATGTGTAAGGATCACTGTAAGGTGCCGGTTTTATGTTACTGTGCCAGTGATAATAAAATAGAATAAAAGTCCACATGTGAATAGCTATAAATAATTAAAGGGAATAAAGCTGAGGCGTGGAAAGATTGAAGGTGCTTTCAGTTACTTACATCATGAAGTGTGATACCATTTACAGTCATAAATTAGTCTATACCATGGAAAAGATTCCCGTCCTGGAAAACACCATTGCAATTTTCTGATGTTGTTGACCAGAGTAGATGGCCCAACTTGCCAGTGGTCTTCTCTTCTTCAGATGTTAAGAGGGGATTAGGACGGAATTGCCATCACTGTTCCCTCTGCTATTTTTAACTCACTCAGGACTTGGTTTGTAGTTCTTACATTATGTTTAAAAGCATAATCTGCCTGTAATTAGCATTGCTAACGTGGCCACCAAACCCCTGTAGGCAGACGTGGGCAGACTTTAGTCATCACTGACCAACTCAGCAGAGCACACTGGAGAAGTGTGAACTTTGCTGAAGTGCCTGATTGTCTTGCCCTTAAGGTGCTGCAAAAAGGCCATAGTAATCATGTCTGATATGCTGTGATGGCAAAGAAATGGGCTGCAAAGGCATCACATCTGTCTCCCCCTTGTGAAGATGTAGGTTATACTGCAAGAGGTATGTAAAGCCTTTTTTGTCGCTAACGTGGTGGCCAGCCTCCTGGGCTTTCTTTCTATAGAAAAGGCGCTTTCATGACCACATCCTACATTGGCTCATGACTACCACAACCAATTCCTGGCAGAACAGTGCGAACTGGTCTCCTGGAAGTGAAGCATTTCAGGCAGGCACAGGCCAGTCAGGGCTTGGCAGCTTTGACAGGGTAAATTTGGTTACTTCATCCTGGAGCTTTTTCTGGTGGTGGGCTAAAGAAATATTTCTTCTCGCATGTTGCCAGAGACCAGAACAAAACAGACGGTAGGATTTAGCTTCCATCACTAGTGTCTTTCTTGTCTTATTTGCTTTGGGTTTGTTTCAGCATTTGTAATGCAGATAATCATCATGAACAGAATGTTAATTTCTCCCAGCAAAAATTACAACTTGCTTGTGTGAATCTTTCCTTGCATTGAATTAAAATATATATGTTCTAAGGCAATTTATCTTTGGTAAATTATGTGACCTTGTACACTGCCTGAAATGGGTAGAGTTCTGATTTAATCTCATGATGGCATTTTACTTTACATTGCAGAGACAAATCTTTTTATTGTGATTTTGCAAAGTAAGCAGTTGATCACATTTAAAAGGAATCATGTGTGGGAAATCCTTCACTAAAGACTGAATGACAAGGAAAAACTGGAGGCTCAAGAGGGAACTAAAAGCCCTTGTACCAGTTATCTATACAGAAATAGGTTTCTTCTTTTTATTGCCTTAACAGTAAATAGAGGTTCATGTTAATGTGCTTACTTTCCTAGTAAAGTAGCTGGCCAAGTCTTCAGGCTTAACCAGTCTGATTTGGTGTCAAAGAAGGGACATAGTGTTGATAGTGATACAGAAGGTGATAATACAAAGAACTCAGAGATACAGAACCATGGCTGAATTTTTAGTTATCCCTGAAAAGACAAGGCACTGTAACCAGATTTTTAAAGTGACATAACATTTTGGAACAAAACACAGCATAGAGCTGTATGAAAATTTTTGGTCAGCCTAAGCCATGTAGAAGACTTTAGCTTTAGTTTTCATGGGCCCACCTCTCCAGCCTGTCCAGGTCCCTCTGGATGGCATCCCTTCCCTCCAGGGTGTCCACCACACCACACAGCTTGGTGTCATCAGCAAACTTGCTGAGGGTGCACTCCATCCCACTGTCCATGTCTCCAACAAAGATGATAAACATGTCTTATTTACTAGCAGTAGAGAACGTGAAGAAGTGGGTATCTCTAAATTTTGAGCAGCATCTTTTGTGATGAAGAGCATCTTCACTTTTAAGTGGTTGGTAGGTCAACACAGGCTGTTAAATATGAACCCATTGCAGTAAGCTAGGAAATAAAGTGTGTGTTTTGGCTTAATTTTGCTGTAATTTACTGAAACTGGGACAAACAAGCTTGGAATTGTGGCATTTGGAACTGGGCAGTCCCCAGCTGCTTTCATGACATAGGAAACTTGCCACCAGACTACAAAAGCATGGATAATGCTTCAGTGATTGTCCTGGAGTTCTTCTCTGGCCCTGCAAATGGAACTTGAAGTCTGGCTGGCATTGAACAGTAATAATCCTCTGGCTGGATGCTTACACAGAGCACAGCAAAGTTTTAAACTCTTCATTTAATTTTATTTCCTGAAGACATGCACTGAATTGATGCATCTCCCTGATGTGAAAATTAACCAGTTGTCTTCTGAAAACACAATCTTAACTTTTGGATGCAGTAAATGCAGAATGAATTTCCATGACCTCGTCATCTCTGATGCAAATTCTTGTGGTGTATAAAAATTACCTATTCTGAGTCTTTTTCCCCTGCTGTACAAGCTCAGCTCTTTGCCTTTAGAAGGAGATCGCGCAGTCTTTCAGGGCTTGCAAGAGTGGGCTGCTCTGCAGGGAAAGAAGGCACACCGGGAGCCAAGGCAGCAGCAGTGTCCCCAGTGAGACCACCACCACCCTTTGTTCTGACCGCTTCCCCCGCTTGGACACACATGCATCTGCTCCTTACAGTCCCTGTTCACACATACATACTGCCACAACAGCCTTCCTCACTCACCTTTCATACATTCGTGCACACAAACATACAAATCTTGCATTTTCTTATCACTTAAACAGACTCGTGCTCGGATGTACGTGCACATAGACATATACCTCTCTCTCTGTAACTGAAGAAGAGCAGAGGAGGTCCAGTGATGGAAACCGGGAGTCAGGGAAGAGCCCAGATTGCCAGACAGGTTCTCAGTAATGAGGCAAGTCCAAGGTCAGGTCAGCAAAGCAAGGTCGGTGCTGGGCACAGATGTCTGCAGTAGCCTCCAGCCCAAGGAGCAGCAGATGCGTGAGTGGGGTCCCAGGGGAGGCTTCTCACAGCCCTTTCTCATAACTAGGTCGTGAACTCCATGCACTGTGTTCAAATATGTGTGCAAAACAGAGATACAGGTTAGGAACAGCAAAAGTCACTTTTATAAGAGGCATTCCCACTGTCGGCGGTTAGCATCCGTTTTTAGTGTGTCAGGAATTGGATAACTCTGTGTCTCTGAGCAATTTGCCCTGAGCTTCCTAATGGGGAACCTGGCTCAGCAGTCAGCTATTGATGCCTACATTTCGTAAGATGAGCTGAGTCCTAAAACTCACAATAAATATTTCATAAATGTAAACATTATCAGTCAGATCAGTTTTGAGGTTTAGGAAGGGATATAGTTCTAGTTTTATATTAATATAATCTTTTGAACTTTGAGATACATTGATAAAATCTTGCATCTTAATATTATAGCTAAAATGTGGTGAATTTTATAGTACTAAATATTCTGGGTAGACCTCATTTATAAAAATAATAGATGATTTGTTTCTTTCCGACTAACCTGCACCCATATAAGAACATAATTAACGCTTTTAAGACCATCTTAATTTTTCATATTGTATTACTTATTTTTAAGTAGATACTTTGTTATTGTTTAGTTGTACTAGACTTAGTTCCTCATAGGCTTTCATGCAGTATAGTTATGTGTTTCTTCTTCAAAATATATATTAAATGCTATGAAAGGAGTATGTTTAAAATCTTCAATATTCCTTTTCTGTAATATAGATTATCACCGTATAGCTAAAATGGTGGAAGAAATGTAATTTTGTTTAGATGATAATTAAGTTCCTTGGAGAGAATTTTCTGATGAAAGCCCGTGTGGCCAATGTTGTTCTACATCATTAATTAGGATTTAAATAAAAGTTAATCTGTTAATTCAGAGCAAAATATTTATACATATGCGGTTAATATGAATGAGAAAACAAATTGAAATTTTCTTGGTGAGATAAATTCAAAACAGTTTCTTATACTTCTGCATAAATTTCCTGGAATTAGAGTTATTCTCCTAACTGTCTGTCGGACTAAGAAGAAAACATCTGTAATCTTTATTTTGGAGAGACCTCTTGTGCCTCGTAGTTCTCAGCTGTGATTTTTTTCCCAAAGAGCTGGCTGCATGGTTTTGCAGTGCACAGGCATGAACCTAGGGTGGGACTGAGTCCAGTACAGTAGCATGGACAATATTTCATTGTCAAATTCATTATCCTGGGAAGTAAAATCAAGATTAGAAATTAGATCTGTGAGCAGCAGAATTTACGAATCGTGGTTCACCATGGTTTGTGTTATCTGACCAGTGGTGAACTGGAAGCCCAACAAGCTCTTCCCAGGGCTGAGATGTTCCTGAGTGCCTGCTGCCCTGTGCAGGTTCTTTGTTACGCGGCTGGACGCCGTTCCTGCCCTTCCCTTAGAGGTGCTGCTTACCAGCCCTGCCTCCTGCGCCCAGACAGACATCGTTACAGCACTTCTAGGAATTTATGTCCTGCAGACTTCTGTCAGATTTGAGTGGAATACCAAATTTGGTTGAAAAGCCTTTGGTGAAGGTAAAGTTACTTAAGAGTAAGAAAATGTCAGGAGAAAAATCTGGAGGAGCCGATGAATATGTTGTCTAAGCTGCCTATCATGCACCCTTGCATGGATTAGCCTCCAGTGACATTACTCGTTCACTTTCCCAAAGGACTCAGATTTTATGACTATTCCAGCAAGATAAGGAGCCTACAGAAAATTGGTGATTTTCGGTTTTGTTTCTCTTCGCTGCATTTTTACGTCTAGATCAAATCAAATCAAACGCCTTATGCTGTGAATTACAAAACCAGCAACACCATATGTATTGGCGTGTCTTCTCCAAACTCTGAAGGAAAGAAACATGTCGGTATTGTGTTAGAACTGCCACTCATGATACAGTCTGTAAATTGGTTTGCTTTAAGATGTGTGCTAAAATATTGCTTCCGTGGGAGAGATCTTTGTCATCTGCCCATCACTGTTCACCCAGCTGTGATACTGGGGGGCAGTGTATGAGCAGTTTAGGAGATGCCACGTGCTGAGGCTTACCATCGGGTCCGTGCAATAGCCAGGTTCATACTGAAGCTGTCTCCTTCTAGTAAGCCCTCATTTATGGGACAGCAGGAAGCAACTCCCTCATTTGGCACAAGGCAGTGTAAAACAAAGCTTGGGAAACCTCTGCAGGAAATGAACTGTATCTAATCCAGTTTGATAGAGCAGGCAGCATATTATTAAGCCAAATCACCATGTTGATCCCTTTTTTCTTTGCACCCTTGTCCCTGAGGCCAGTATCTTTCCCTCCTCTGGGTAAGTTGTGCAGGATTTTATAATTTAAAGGATCAGTAAACCCTCCCTCTGTCCCCTCCCCTCTTCCACCCGCGCTGCCTCCCGAGTTCGTGCCAATACTGATGAATAAGATGCAGCACTCCGTTAAAACCCAAATCACTGAAATAATGAACTGGAATAAATTGCCAGGGCAAAGTGTGTTTTGTTAAGTTACCAAAAGAGATCTATACACCAAGTCCACAGGGACCTACTCTTTGCATTTACTCGCATCAAATGCAAAAGACAGGAAAACAGCACAACTACTAGGAGCCTGTCTTAATTTCATGTTGAGGCTTCTCTTATTTTCAGCATTTAGGGCACTTTTCATCCAGTTTTTGTTTTTTTTTTTTCTGTCATCTTCTGTTATGTTTCTTCTTCTTTGCTTTTCTTTTCAAGTGATGCTGGTCAGCTGAAATGGCAATTGGCTCCCTGTCAGGCCAGCTCAAGGATTTGCGATTTATTTTTGTCCGTCACCTGTTGAAAAAGGATTGGAGATTCCTTTTCTGCTAACAGAGGGATCCATTAGTGACACAAAAGCAGCAGCTACATCACAGCAGGGATGCACAATAGCTATATACGTCACTTACTCTTTATCTGCTTCAAGACATTAAGACAGATTGTTGCCTTTAATTCTCTACCTGGAAAAAACCAAAACCAAACCAAACCAAAACAAAAACCCAACAGATGAGTCCATATAGCACTTAAAATCAGCTGCTCTCTTTTTTTAACTCCTGAAATGACATTTCTTATCCCACAAAAAAAAAAAGAAAAAATTCCAAATATAAATGGTTGTGTTGTATTTGGGTTTTCATTAAAAGGAGGGAGAACTAGTAAAAATAAAAGCTGTAACATCTATAAGTTGATGACAGCCAAGAAATCTGAAGAATGCTGTGGTCATTTTTTAGGTTTGTTTTTTTTTTTCTGTTCTTTTTATGCATCATTGCACTGACCTTTGGCAGGATGCTCCCTATTGAGACAGTGTTTTCACGATCTGCTTTGGTCTTTGCCAAGCGCGGGTAGTGATGCGTTTTCAAGCACCCTTTCCAGTGATGGAATTTAATATACCCTTTTTCTTTGCTTTTACTCCTTTCAGAAAAAAAAAGTACTTTCTGTCCTGGTAACCTGGTAACATCAGCAGTGCATGCAATGCGGTATGTTGAACTAATTGCCAATTAAATAATTGGGAAGGCCAAGATCTAACAAAAAAATCATTGTGCACAGTTCATTAACTGCATTTCCCAGTTAACCAAAATCATGCCACAGAATTTTTAAAAACAGGTTTAAGAAATGAACAGTTTCTTCCTTAATACTGAATAGCTCCAATGGAGAGCAGAATGGAAAGATTTTCAGACAGTTCCTGGGGTTTTCAGTTCTTCCCCTTCCCCAGGAGGATATCTGTACAATTTGGTAATTTCTGTGGATTAGTGTATCATCTCCGTGAGATGAATGGTGTTAAGAAAGACATGGGGAGTCTCAGAAATAATCAGTATCTTAGTGCTGTGTGTAAATGTGCCTTCTCTGATGTTCAGTTGTAGTAAACTAGGAAATAGTAAATCAGATTGAGGAAAACACTGCAGATGCCTTTCTAGCAGATTTTACAATATCTGAGTGGCATCACAGAAAAATAAAACTATAATAGATCTAAAAGCCAATCTTGAAAATCTTTAACATTTGAAGTATCAAGAGAAAAATTTCTCAAAATAAGCTCTTTGACATATAGTCTATTGCATAAACTGAAAATTTACCACGAAGCTTGTTTTTTAAGAGAGAAGCACTGACATCTAGCCATACACTGAGATCTATTTTTAATCTTGCTGCTGACAGAATATTGAGTGGCTGCTGGTTATAAAGATCTTTTCCATGCGGGTAGTTTATTTCTAAGTGGATGGAACGTCTTTCAAGATAATTCATAACCCAATATGATCTCAAGAACTTTTGTTATTGATGTAGCTATTATCAAGAAGTTTTTTTAAGATCAGTTCTTTCTGTATTTTTAATCTCTTGGTAACAGCTTTGTTTGCAGTTTTCACAGCTGTTCTTCGTGCTCAAACATGAAGTAGGTTGGAGGTTTTTTGCTTGTTAGGAGTGATAAAAATTGCTGCTCACTTAAAAATGATCTATTGTGAACCTTACTGCTAGACTTTGTGGTCTAGCATTGATCTTTTCTGAAAGCACTAAAAGGAGATGCTATAAAAAGGAGTAGAACTGTGCGTTTTGGCTTTGAGAACAGGTAATGAGGCTTGCCGGTCTGAAAACACAGGATCCCTCTCTGGGGAAATATTGTGCCAGAATGTCATCATCTACCTTCTTCCTGCAGCTCCAGTTCTTAAAAGACTGTGAGATCTCACAGGTAGGTCAGTAAGTTTCATCCACCTGCCTCGGTGCTTAGCCCAGCATTTTATTCTTTGCAGGAAAGTACTCAGTAGTTACTGAAGACCTACCTCAAAGACAGGGAACGTCACTATTCTTTGCTAAAATTTCACCATACATCCTGTCTAAATCACTCCAGAATCGATTTGCAGCTTTTTGGTTTTATGCCTTTCTCTAATAGATTAAAGGACCCTCTTATCTCCAGTATTTGCAACCAATACTTACGTCTTGTAGCCAGGATATTCCTCAGTGATCTCCTTAGTGTGCTGCACAGGTTGAGCAAGGAAAGTTCTTGTCATAAGGCATTTATATATATATATTTTATTTTTTTTTTTACATCTCCATGCTCTTTTTTTTTCAGTATCTTCTAATAAATATAATCCAGCATCATAGTTATTTGCAGTGTTCCAAAATGAGTCGTGGTAGTTCCAAGCAAATTTACTTATTTCTGACAAGCAAATTCACATGGTAATTGTGCTTAGTCATTTAATCCCTAAGGGTCAGGCAGTTCTTTTTAGCCATGGCATTGTCCTGGAAACCCCAGTTAAATTGCTTGTCCACTGAATCCCTAAATGCTTTTCAGAGTTGCTGCTGTCCAGAGCGCACCCATTCTGGTTTATGACCTCCGTAATTTATTCCTTTCTGCACTGAATGCCGTGCTTTTCTAAGCACTGAAGAACACTGTGGCCACTTTGTTCTTATTGTCAATTGTGGGGTTTTGGAAAACCAGACATTTTTCATTTGCAATTATAGCGGGACTGATTTACATTTACTTCCAAATATTATCAAGCTGAAAAGGTCAAAAACCTCCCGTGAAATGTAATTTCCTTTTCCACGTCCTTCCTTTGGCATTATTAGATGGGAAATACCTGAGTTTTGGTTGTAGCGTGCAGTTGTGTGCCTGCCTGGTAGCACGGACGTCAGTAAAGTTCTGAAAGGGAGGACATCAGAAAGGAAATTTCCTGTTTCCTGCATCAAAATGACCCTAAAATATAGTCTCAAAAATATACTTTTTAAAGTGTCTTCTTCAATCGGAGGAAACTTTTACAGTGCCTGCAGGAAGAGGTTAACAAGAGCTGTCAGACTTCTTCCACCTGAGTGTTCTTTTGAGATCTGTGCTGTGTCTGTTGGGAATTAGGAAGAGCTGTGGGTTTTATACCACACAGAAAATGAAAAAATGAAATCTGCAAAATCATTAACAACAAGTTTGTGGTTTAAACACTAAACGACCCTTTAGAACCATCTTCAAAATATAGATTCAGTTCTGAATACTAAGTGGTTGAAAATATCTTCAATATATATGCAGATTTTGTCAAATTCATTAAATTCTTTCACAACAGCAGATAATCACGTCCAGATAACCCTTCTTAGAGTTTGAAAGAATTGATTACTTGATAATGTGTTGCCTATTTTGATATTTTAAATCTAATTTTGACATTAGCTTATCTAGCTTTGATTTGCGTATACATTGCTTTGCTCTTAGTTTAGTATTAATAACTGTAGATTGTTATGGTTTTTACATTTTATTTTAGCTAAATGGTTGAAATCAAAGTTATAGGGCATAGGATGAGTCACATTTATTTCAGATCATAATGGAGACATAGACCTCTTGATATTGGTCACTTAAGGCTATCACCTGGCTGTTTCTCTCTGTATTTTCCAAGTGCATTTGGTTTTCATTGTAGGTTCACACTCTTTGCAGGATAAATACAAGTTTCTAAATGCAAGCTTTTTTATTAAACACGTTAGTGGTGCGTTAGAGCAAATAATCTTTAGATGTGCCATGAAACATAGTGATGATAAAAAGTATGAGCAATTAATGAAATTATCTGACACATTATAGGTTATAGACATAGCACTGTGTTGTTTTGTGAATAGTAACCTTGCACATTAGTAACTGGTTTCTTCAAGCTGTGTATTGGAAAACACACATCCAGACAGAGTAAGATCAATCGTAAAGAAAGGAAAGAAAATCTGCTTACTCTTTTTTTTCTCCTAATTGCTTTTCTTCTGATAAGATAGGTAGGCGTGTATGAAGTCTATTCTCCACGTAATTTACTGGAAGAGTGTAGCAGCGTGCCTTAAATTATCTCCTCAACTGTAGTCTCAAGTGTCAAATATGATAGCATAGATGAAGAGGGTTTTTTTTGTCTGTATCAATAAATCCATTCTTGAACATGTTACAGTAGTTACAGGCAAAGGGGGTTTTACCTATGTCAAACAGGAGATATTTGGCATTTATTCAATTCTCATGTACAACAAAGAGGTAAATTAANTGATAGCATAGATGAAGAGATTTTTTTTTTGTCTGTATCAATAAATCCATTCTTGAACATGTTACAGTAGTTACAGGCAAAGGGGGTTTTACCTATGTCAAACAGGAGATATTTGGCATTTATTCAATTCTCATGTACAACAAAGAGGTAAATTAACAAACATTATTTACCACTGGTGCTTGGACTGTCACTTGCTCTTTTCCATCCACGATAGAGGTCCATAGAGTTCAGTTTACAGACGATTGAGTAGTCTGCTCATACCCTACCTACATTGTTAGGGGAGGTCTTAGGGCTGTCTTTGGGGTGCACTGTATTGGGGAGCTGGGGTCTCCTGCGGTTAGGGTTGCTGCATGTCCTCTGAAGCTCATCTTTTCATGAAAGTCACATAACACTGTATTCCCATGGAAAACCCAACACACTTCTCAAACATTTAACTTTCAGTATGTTGTATGTCCCAGTATCTGATCTTTATTCTATTTCTACTCAAAGTGTAGCTGGGAGTTAAATTTGGAAAAGAACAGCTTTGAAATGAACGCATCAAAATGATCACACTGAAATTATTCCTGATTTCCTGCTCCTGAGGTCCTAAACCATCATATTATTTCCTTTGTTCCACTGTGCTTCTACTTAAATCCTTCAGTCCCCATACACCATCCTGACAGGGGACTGTATGCTCCTGTCTCTCTTTGTCATCTTGTTTCTGCTGACAAGTCCAAAGAATGATCTGCAAAAGTTTGGACTTCAGATCCTGTGACAGCTCACAAATACTGAAATTTTAGCTGTTCAAAATCACCAATGCATTTCAGTGTTTACTATAAAAGCTAGATTGCAGCATTAAAACAAACTACCGAATCAAACAGCAATGTTAAATGCTATATCTCAGTTTGGATAATACTTATTGTCAAATTTCAGTATCTTAGAAAAGGAATTTTAAATTTTGTTGGTACTGTAATGAGAATTATAAAATTTTCATATCAAAAGAAGGAGACCCCCAAAGTTTTGTTTTTGTCAGAATGTTTCGGATGTAATTAGTATTACAGTACAAATGGTGTACATTTAAAAAACTATTTCTTGTAATACCTCCAAAAATAGAAACACCAAATAACAAAATGTTACTAATAATGTACTAATAATGCATGCTGGACTATGTTCTCGTGTCTGCATCAGTATAAGAGCACAGAGATGCTAGTGAAGATAATAATGCTATTTCAATTTCTGATATTCGTTACTGTGAGCAGCATTTTGTCTGTCCTTCTCTTGCCACTTCAGCTGTGCATCAGGGAGGTAATTTTATCAATTTTTTTTTCCAGTTAAATTGAATGTGAAAGGTACCTTACATGCCTCTCCAGTTAAATTAGTTCAATGGAATATTTGAGACAATTAAGAAAAGTTGAGTATTTTGGGGAAGAAGTGAGGGAAGAAGGATGAAGGCAAGCATGGTAGAAAGTACGTGCAAAAAATAATAGGTCAAAGCATCTATAATTGATTTTCTCTAAGAACATTAATGTGTGGATGTTCCTCATTTGTAGATGCACTAATATCACCTAAGATATCAGAATATATGCTGATTACTTAGCTTTTACTGGCTAGAACAATGTTTGCAGGTGATGATGTGCTTTCCCTTTCCTTACATAATGAGTATAATCCCCTTCAATTGTGGGGTCAGGAAATGAAAAATTAGAACAGTTAATATCGTGTGAGTACTTAACTACAATTTAAATGACCAACCTTGTTTGTTGAGTACTTTTGGTCAGATATAACCCCCCAAAAAAACCTAAATTAATTTAAAAACCAAAATATAATAGTAATGCTATTCTTTTACCCAAAAGCTGAGCATCAAGAATTAGGAAGTATTCCTCTTTGACCAAAGTATGAAAAATTTCTGTATGTTTTCACAAAGTCCGTTCAAGTTCTAGTAAGCAAAGGCAATGGACATTGTAATGTTTGAACTGTCTGTTATGCTGAAAAAGAGGGGTAGCAAGCACATGAACCCCAGCACTACTACATACTACACCTCATACTTTCAGATTAGAGGTTTAATCAAAACAGGTAGGATGCATGTTTGGAAAGGATTATCTCTTTCAGATACACCTTACTTCAGTTTTCATTGTACCTCTTTTGTCAGGAGCTGCTAAACAGGGAAAGCCCCTGTGTTGGAGACCCCACGTTCCTTGGTGTGAACGCTTCCAGGTCCGTATCAGAGATGCAGTAAATACAGAATAGCTGTGCAGGAGCTGTAGGCAGTTTAATGGAGTCTGTAGGGTCTCTTGTTTCATTGCTTGGAAGAACGTGGGGTTGTGGCAAGATGTTACAGCGTTACTTTGCAATCAACACCTTCTAAATGAGAAAGTTATTTTGATTTTTTGGCTTATCGCCATACTGAAATAGCATCTGTGAAACACTTACGTTCAACAGAATAGTTACCAGCTGAAACATTTATAATTATTTGAAATTAGTCTATTGGAGTGGAATTACTTACTAATGCAACTTTGATAACTAAAGAGAAAATGTCTTTTTATGTGGCTGACTTGCCTAAGCTGTTTTTATCTACATATCAAAATGTATTTTTTATCACAACAATATGAATTTTTAAGGTCCCTTCCAACCCAAACCATTCTATGATTCTATGAAACTTGGAACAAGATCTCTAAAATTCCATTTCTAGGCTTCAGTCCTGCCAACTGATGAGTGCCTCCTGTGATTTTACTGTATGTGTTCATCCTACAGTAAATATTTAGAAACACTTCGGTAGATGAGGCCTTTGGCTCTCGGGTACCTGTTTGGTTTTTTATTTAACTTTTTTATCCCTGATATTTAAGAGTAAAAAGCAAAGCAGAATGATTTGGTTGTATAAAATCAAGTGCTTCGCTCTTTTGGTTTTATTTATAGACCTATTAATTGCTTAGAAGTGATGCTAAATGTTTCTCTGGATTCAGTCGTTAAACTGATTAGTCATACTTTTTATAACAGGATTCTCATACTTTATGCTACTTTCTATACAAATAAATGTTATTGTGCTACAAAGATAAATTACTGGCATTTTCAGATGTATTCCATTGCAAAGACAGAACTGTGGCCCCTGGTCCAGTTGCTACCACTCAGACCCCTCACACACACTGGTCTCTCCAGTTGCTTCCACCACAGTCTCCTGGGCCCCTTGGGCTCATGGTCCCACTCCAGTGGTGGCATTTACACCTCTGTACACACATGTACACAGAATAGGGAACCTCTCCCCCAGGAAATCAGTCAGAGATGGAACTTCTTTCTGATGAGCATGGGAAGATGTGGTTTCTGGTGTCTCTCAGGTGTCGTGGTTTTGACACAAAGCTTCATCCAATGGCTGTTCTGATGGTACACGTCCATGTGTCCCCCCTTGCTGACTAAGCATTAAGAGAGTTTTCTGTAGCTGCTTTGTGCTTCTGAGGCTCTACTGGGGTTGATACTTGCATGAAGAGTATCAACTGATAATTAGCAGGCAATAAACTTTCAAAAAAAAAAAGAGGGTTTTATAAAAAAATCTAAAGACTACAGACGCAATGTAGGTAATGAAATTAATAGTAACCTTCATTTGTCTTTTAAAGTCTTCATAATGCAGCTAAGCCTACCTCATGAGTAAATATCCTTGAAAAATGGTCTTTAAAACACAGAGGAGCTTTGAAATGGTGGATGGCCGCTCAACCTGTAAAAAATGCCCATGGATCTCACCAATAGCTATTCTGAAATGTGTAAGCTTAAAACTAAAAGGCACAAATAACGTATTATTCCAAAATGGACCAGTAAATTCTAGTAAACATTGAATTGATTTTCCTTTTTTTTTCTCCTTTTTGCAGCTGCTAGTCTGATTCAAACTGTTTATTCACAGGATGAAAGAGATGTTTTTAAGCATTCTCAACAGTTCCAAGTGATTGATGTAAATTTAAAAAAAGCTACTCTGATTTAAAGAGAGTTGCTAGGAAACATGCAGTTTGAAGATGAAATCTCCCACTGAGCTTGTCTTTGGCTGTACAATAGGAAGTATATTATAGGATATCCTCAGTTACAGGTTATATGGATAAATTGTTAAATTTTTATGTATATAAATACATCTGCTATAAACTTACTGAATAAACGTGATTTGTTCCCCTATCTTTATTTCCTGATGAATAGCAAGGTATTACTAAGTTCAAGAAAATGTGGAAATCAGACAGGAAATGCCAGGAGTGTGATAAAGATTTTAATATAATCTTATTTTATTTTTTGAAGCATCAAATTATTTTTTTTCTTCGAAGTGGAACTATTTAAGGTTTAATTTCAAGGTGATGTTCTGTCTTTTCTTTTCTTTTATAAACTTTAACAAAATTGAAACCCCAGATGATAACAGCAATTATACACTTACTGGAGAAGTTAATGGGTTTTGTCCCTTGAAAGTTGTTTGCCAAAGTAACCAAAAAATCCTCTTTATCATATGAAAGAATGCCCAGTTTTTAAAATGGATATTTATGTGTGTTCGTGGCTGATTCTTTTTCCTGCTGGTTTTAGAGCCTTGGGTGTGTTTGGTTATCTTGGAGTCAAAGTTAAGCTATTTAGGCTTTAACACACAAGTGGAATTACTTGTGATTATTGGAACAGAGTAGTATGCTGTTCTGCGTGATGCTCAGAACTTGGCAGGAGGTTTATTGATTTTTGTTTACTGAATTTTTTTTACCAGGCAATCTTTAAGCAGCAAAGCCCTTACAGCATGTTTTCAGGAAAGTGTGAGTAATGCCTCTGAGTTACAGCAGCAGTAAGTGATTTTTTTTTTCTTATTTATTACCTTAGAAGAAAGAACAACCAGGTGCTGATAGAGCGAACAGTGTGAACAGGGACTGGCTGCCTGACCCTGTGCTGCTGACAAGATGATTAAAGACAGTGATTAAGTAACTAAGCAATACTTCATTATCTGAAGGTATTTCAAAACAAAACCTTTTTGCAGCTCAGTGACTAGAGAAAAGTAACCAAACTGTATTCATAATTAATAGTAAAGCTGAGTTGTTGATCTTATTACAAATTAGAAGATGCCTAACCTTCCTAAGAAAAATGTGTATAATAGCAATGCTAAATGACCCTTCGTTACAGAGTCATTGATTAACTGCAGGATGAGATAGATGTGTGGCTGCTCTAAAACCCTGGTAGGGAAAAGAATTAATGTTGATTCATAATGAATCTGTGAATGCAAATAAGAAAAATAAGACATCTCATTAGTGTAATGAACTATCTGAGAGGACAAAATAACGGAAAGCCAAAACAAAGAGTGAAAAAAAATGAAAATGGGAAGGATGATGTAGCCAGCAAGCAAAGAAAAGTCCCATAGGACTTCTTAATTGCCTAGCAAAAAAGCAAAAGTGCCAACTGAGCAACTGACTGAAGAACTTACAGATTCTCCAGGTCTGTTGTCTTTGATGTGTAACTATAAAGGATGCAGGAGAGTTAAAGTCACAGTGTGATTAACTACCAGCGTGTTGCCCTACTTGAAAAAATAGTGCAATTGAAAATTGCCATGGAAAACAGATGTCACAGTAAGATTGTCGTTCAGATCCTTGGTACCTTCTTTATCTTGTAACAATCTTCTGCAAATATATTTGATGTTTTTGTTTCTTGTTATAGGTTCTATATTTTCTTGCTTTGTAGAATAGGCGTTACTGCTTTCAAGTGCAGAAGGCATGGTGTAAAACACGTCTAGAGAAGGAATTTGTTGTCTTTTTGGTGCTTGATTCTTGGAGAGAAGTCACAGCTTCCAAAGAAGGGGGCGAGGAGGGGAGGAAAAGGATAACAGAGCCAGAGTATGTTGTGGGACATCAGTGTGCCAGGACATTAGTTCTTTAAGCCTATCGACCTGAGAGTTTAAGTGGAAAAGAAGGCACGAAGAGTAAATTTATAAATATTCGTAAAAGAATGGAAGTTTTGTATTGCACTCCAAAGTTAAGGTTTCCTATTGAAACTTGGGCCAAGTCCTGTAACAACCCTGGTGTCTTCATCACCTCTGAGGAATTGGTTCTTTGTGTTTCCAAATCATGTTTATTAAGCAAAAATACAGAGCTGTTTGAATTGTTTATTTATGAATTTATTTATCACCTGTAAGCAGGAGAAAAAAAATTGAGTAATTGGGGTGGGACACACTAGAGTGCTCTTTAACCAACTTAGTGGTTGTTTTTATGTTATTGCATGTTATTCTTGTAAGTGTAAATTCTGTTCAAGAAGAGTGTCTTATTTATAGGCCATCAAATTGATGGGCTTCTTATCTGGCTTTCATTCATGTGAAATGGAGACAATATTCTTTAAAATGGGATGTTGTGGAAAATAGTAGAAGCACGACTGTTGGTGGCTGACAGTTTGGGCCAGTGGGCAGTACTGGGGGCCGTGGATTTGAACTTTGGTTTCCAGTTGAACAAATCTGGCAAAACCAAAGAGTGTAATTACAGAAATCAAAGATGATCAAAAGGAATTGTTTCTACAATCCCTTGTGAAGTGAATTAAAGGCTCTTTTAAGAGGTAGCCAGCTAACATTTAAAATCTTCTGTAGACGCAGCAGTGCTGTAAGAGCAGGGGTAAGTTTACTTACAGTAATTCCAGACCACTGTAATGAGATAAATCTGTGCAGTGGCAAGGAACGTGACTGTCAGCACCTTTCTGGTAATAGAGAAGGCTAGAAAACATTGGTGGCTAAGGTATTGGTCTCCAAAGTAAAGAAAAGGCTTGTGGATGATGGTTGAAGGCAGACTTTTGAATAAGATGTAGTGGCCTTTCTAATGGCACAGTCTATCCTAGAATGCCAAAACTTGTTGTTTGATCACAAAATTAAATTGCTAAGACCAAAATAGTAGGAAAAGCCAAATGGTGATACAATAAATAATATGTGATGTACATAAGCATTTTTGTTAAATTGAAGAGTTTTTCGGTAAATCTAAATACTGAGCAACTAACAAGAGGAGTTAGTCATCATAGCAAAAAATGCCAACTCTTTCAAGAAAATCAAAATAATGAACAATTAGATGCTTGCTAAAATCACTAAAAGAGCCTGAAGTAAAAACAAATACAAAACACTGATTAGGTTGAAGTATTGTGTGGCTCCTAAACGGCTTTGATTATAACTTGCTGCTGTGTCGATTTTCTAGTGAATTATTGCAATTATATATATTCGTGTTTTGAAAAAGGGTGGAGAAGCAAAGATATCTTTAACATCATTGTATGTATTTATAGTGTAATCTGGATGGAATCTGTACCAATTCTAAAACTTGAATGTGTGTGATTATAATATACCAGAAAATGAGAATCATAACAAGCATCTTGATTTACCTCTCTTAGCCAAGTGTACCGACCCAGAGCTCCTAAACCCTTTCCTTTGCCCCCTCTCTGCCTGTTCAGCACTTGGGGGTCCTGAGAGGAGCCCTGAGCAGATTTTGGGGGCTGATGGCCACCCTGCTCCCACATTGAAACCCTTGGCAAGGGAGGTTCAGGAAAGATCTTGCCATGGTAAATGTTGAGATTTACTGACAGAGGTGACTGCTAATCCTCGTGCACCTTCATCTACCTACATCTCCATCCCCATTGCTTTCCCTCTTCGCCTTTCCTTCTGACTGGCCCTTTGGGTTCATTTATTGCTACGATCCTCCCACACATCACTTACATGTCCCAGATGACATCCCTTCCCTCTGTAATGCTGAGTTCTGTTTCTTTGCTTTCTCTTCACCCCACTGTTGCTCTGCTTTGCCTTTATTCCCACCCCTTCCTGATTTCCATTCTAGTACATTACGTAGCCTATTTGCACTGCTTTTGATCTTATGATCTTTATTCAACTGACTTCC
Source organism: Syrrhaptes paradoxus (assembly GCA_013400615.1). Taxonomy (NCBI): domain Eukaryota; kingdom Metazoa; phylum Chordata; class Aves; order Pterocliformes; family Pteroclidae; genus Syrrhaptes; species Syrrhaptes paradoxus. Next base: position 32,498 of record VZTO01013559.1, on the reverse strand, counting down.
ATTACCTGCTGTTTGCAATTTCTTTTTGTGTCTACATTACAAATGCTTTATGTCCTTGAAAGATGATGATGTCATCTACAAGTTTTGATTAAGTAGCGAAATGATGGAAAACACTGTCATAGCTGTAAAACAAGTGCCTTTTTCTCCTTAATGAAGGCCAAAGTTTGTGGTGAAGACCTAAAAAAAGCTACACAGAATATGGAAGAAAATGTAGATATTTCCCTAAAGTGCATTTTGAGGCAGGTCTACCCTTGTGTCCTGGGAACACCTCTCACCCTAATGAAGCATCACGAGACACTGCAAGCCTCTGGAAGTGTTCTGGGAGGTCCCTGTGCTCAAGACTGAACGTGCTTCCTTTTCAGCAGCCCATGTCCCAGTTTTCCCCCACCTCCTTTGGGAGGATTGCACTCCAGACAGCTCACCAGAAGGAGCTTTCTTGAATCTAGCAAAAGGCAAAGGTCCTGTAGTGGTGAGTGGCTCTTTTGGGAAACTGAACAGTCCAAAGGGTGTTAATAAGCGTTAGGAAGTAATTAAACTTGACACAGTTGCAGTTAAATGCCTGTTCATTTTATTGCATATTTTTAAAATGTCTTACTAGTTTGCTAAAATTAGGGAGTTTTGTTGTGAGAAGGATAGCGTACTGTGCCGAGTAAAAGGAGGATGTCCAGGCGTGCAATCACTCTCTGATTTTACAGGGGAGAAAAGCGAGTCATACTAGTGACTGTTCTTTCGTTCGGGAATAATTTTCACTTGGGCATCAATATCCTTCTCACTCTATGAAGAAAAAATGTAAAGCTAAAGAGGCAGCAGATAATGCTGGGTGAGCGCTGCAGCCCACAGCGCTGCCTCCAGCGCCTCAAATACACCTGGGCTCCTCCTTGGGCATCATCATGGGCAGCCGTACCACTTCAGACACAAAGACGATAGATAACCCGTGTGCTGTCTCATCTCGTAGCAGGCAGTTCTGCCAAAATTCATCAGAGTGAAGTGGAACAGCCTCACTTCATGTCCACAAGCTGAGATAAAGCAGGGGAGATGGATGGGCTATATATAGAGAACCCACTCAGCCAGAAGAAGTGAGAACAAGGAAAGGATTTTAATCCTGGCAGGGTGGATATTTTTGTATCTGAATAAAATGAGGTATTTGTAGCATTTACTGACACGATTTTTATTTACTGAAATTTGAACCAGCATTCAAACCATTTCTTCGTGAGCCAACAGAAAGAAATTTTTTGAGAGCTAGAGGACAAGGTAACTTTCCAAAATCCAACCTGTACTCTGCAGAAGAGAGGGAGGAGGGGTATTCTGTCTGCAGCAGTGCCTGCGATGTCAGAGAGAGAACACAGGTTTACTCTTAACATTTCCATCTATCAATACATTTGAACACACTTATTATCACTATGAGTTACTGTGTAATTACCGTCGTTCCCAACAGAGTTCCAGTTTCATTGCTGCTTAATTATGTGCGTTATTTCAGCATTACTGTGCAATTTAACTCGTGTCACTTGGAAATAAATGTTCCAGGCAAGGCAGTGTCATAACACAAGAAGCTTCATGGCCAGGATATGGTTGCTGGAAAAGTATACAAAGTCATTTGTTGGTGTAGCCTACCACTGTCTTTTGGAGGAATCGTATAGACACGGTAGTTCACGCCTTGGTCATTTATGGTAGATACCTGAAATAGTTGTGAATATCCTTTGTGTGACAGAGTGAAGAACCTTTAGTGCCAACAGAAGCAGGAGAGTAAAGATGTTTAATAAATTCCTCCCCTTGGACCCAACTATAGTAAGCATATGGTTTTATTGCCAACACAAGAGTCTTTTTCTAGGGAATATTTCTAAAGAAATATTAGTTCTGAGGATCATCGTTTCGTTCTTGTATGTGTTTTGCTGAGCATTGTTTTCGTCCAGCAGCCAGTGCTACAGCAGAAACAATCAAGAGAAGTATGAGCAAGATGTGATGGATGTAAAGGATGCATTTATATATTCATGGCGAGAAACCCATTAAGCAAAACAGAAAATTGCAAACTGCAAACATGATGATGCATTGCCCTAAAGGAATAGCACCAACCAGAAACAAGAAGCTGGCAAAATACTCTGACTGAAAGAAGTAAAAAATGTTATAGAAATAAAGTATTCTGAAAAATGGTATCTAAAATCTCAGAATATTCAAAAGAAGCTGCGTGTTTGTTTCGCTTGGTTTTCTTATTTATAAAGGCAGCGTTTCTCCCACAGGGAAAAGAGAAAACTTCAGATATGACATTGCAATGATGGTTCTATTCAACATTTAAAAGGAAACTCTTAAAAATTAATACTGCCTTTCCAGAGGATCATGAATTCTATGTTAAAATTTTAAAAGGAATGATATACTAGTCAAAATTAACGAATCCTGAAAGAAAATAATGTGCTGTGATTTTTTTTCTACAGGCTTTGAAGTCATTAATTGTAATGTAGTATTTACTTAGATGAAAGAGGATAGAATCTAGACTTCCCTGATTTTATTGCAAACTATGTATTATTTTAATGTTTCTGATAATGTGAAGTGTTCTCAGAGAGCAGATTTAGATCCGACCCAAAGAGGATGTTCAGTATTAACATGGTATTACTACAGGAAAATCTGAGTCCTCTTAAACAGTGTTCGCTCTGGATAAAAGAGATCATTAATTTGATCCAGCAAATTTGATAATGCATTTCTTGTTCCAAAGACCCTATCCTGTATTAACTCTTAAGTATTCAGTTTGGACAGATAATATTGTAAATTAAATGAGATATGAGATAAAACCTTATGTCAGAATTATTCACTCATTTTTCTTTCTCTCTGATCAGGTATTTTTAGCTCTCTGAATGCTGCTGTTGCAAGGCACAATTCCTTTCGAGATAATCCCTGAACAGAAGATAACCATGTGGCTCTTCATCTTCTGTCATCTTATTACACCCGGTTTCATCTTCTGCCTGGCAGGTAAGATGACTTCTCATGTTAATTCATTTAACTAACTGGTTTTAGTTTTATACACTTCAAGGTCAATTATTCTGTTTGTATGGCTTTAATTTATTTCTGCAGATATAATCAATTGCTAAATATGAATAATGAAGGTGTAAGGAAGCATACTTACTACAGTGGAAACCATAATTCAAAACTTGAGAAAATACCGATCTGGACCTTAAATTTGTTTTTTCAAGGTAGACTGTAGATCCTTCCCTACTTTGAGGGGAAAGGAATTCATAAAGCAACTTCTACTGCATTTCATAAAACATTCTTGTGTTTCTCTGGGTTCTTTATGTAATTAATGAGTCCCTAATTGAAATGCGCTGTTCATAGTCTTGCTTAATCTGGCCTATAATTTCAGGCATCATCTCAATTTCACTACCATGAGACCATTTTGTTTGTATTATCGAGTCCAAAAATCTGATTACTACTCTGATGTAAGCTCATTGCCTTTAAGTAATTACTCCATAGCTCACAGGAGTGCTTTTTCATTTAGTGAAAATGTTATTTTGTTCTATGAAGGGTTTGAACTCAGTTAAACTGTTTACTCCATATCTGAGTTTTCTGGATTATATACTGGCACCTAATAAAAGTAAAGACCTTTAAAATGTTGTGATCTCTGCTTACAATGTATTTATTATGTGTTTTACGGGCATTTTGTCTGTTAAGATATGAGGGTTGCTGGTGGCACCAAAATTAAAATTCATCACTTTAATTTAATGCTGGGTTTTTCCTGAAAAAAGAGGCGGTCAACTACCATCAGTAATGTTACACATGTGATTTCACTCTGAATGTGGTGACATCAAACAAAATCATCAGCTGTAGTAGCCAAGCAAGTGCTGGATGTTGGTTGATTAAAACGTTGAGTCAACCACTTAGAACAAATTTTCACTTAATTTCTTGATGGGCAAGGGCAGATGATTAATGCTCTCACTTGTGTATTACACATTGAAGTTCTGCACAGAAGCCAGAAATCTTGGCACCAGAATGCACACCTTGGCAGGTGCCTTAGAATGACATGGGAAGATTGTGTGCTATGAGGGTCATGAGTAAGTGACACAGGAAGAGCAAAGATGAGTATGATGATATTGCATGCGGATTGAGTATGCATTGATATATTCATAGCAATGTTTTTTCGATCTTTCCCTTGGCTGTAGGTGGCTATGTTAAGTTATGATTCCTGTAAGAAGAATAGGAGGCATTGGTGTGAGGGTTTAGAATATGATGAGGTTCTAACAATGCTCTTCCCAGTTGAAAGAAACTTCCTAACATATCTTCTGGTATGGAATAAATCCAGAACTTGAGTGTATTTTTCACCAAAAGCCAAAGATAAGGCCTACCACCATCTCTAAAGATGCAGCACGGTCCTCCAATGTGGAAGATTCATAATCTTATACAATCAGAGGGAGTTCATTATTTCCAGTGCATTATTGCAAGGCTGAGTACTGCACACTCTCTGCCCTTTGACCTGCACTACTTTGAATAAATAATTAAATATCCATTTGAGTTGAGAGAAAGTCTTCTTCTGTCATCTAGGGACTATGATGCTCTGCTGGATTATATAAATCTGATGTTGCAGCCTTTGCTCTGCCCCGGCACTTGAATCTTGCAGGAGAGTTTGTCATTTCAATTACGTGATAGAGCTGATGGCAGTTAGTCTTAGCAAATTTGCCTTTTCAATGTATTTCTTGGATATGAAAATGTCATGGAAACCAGAAAATACATAGCTGCCGTAACCAAGATGAAATATAAGGAGTTGATTGGGAGCGTTCACCATATGATTAAAAAATGGAAGATACTGTAGAGAAAGAAGGAGCTCAATTAGGGTGATCAGATCGAGTTTTAGGAGGTGTTCCTGCATGCATGATACTATCAAGGGGAATGCTGGCAATGTCAACAGTAATGGAGAATGTGGGAATCAGGGACAGTTTTTAAGTAAAAATTGCGATTTCTCATTTCGTAAGAAGACAGACCAAAGTGAAGAGACAAGTTAGCTGGGAGCAGCTGTTGAAAGCAGAATATGAAAAAGTTGCTTTAGCACTTTTTAACAAAATATAGTTTCTTTGGAAGTATATTGGGCTCACCTTGCCTGCTGTGGTGCTGGACCCACAGGTCTAGGTGGTTCTAACATGTAAGTTGCCTCTGGGCAAACTGATAACATGACTCTGGAACCACCAGTCAAGGTTTTTGCAACTCATGTCTCCTAAACAGACCTACTGTATTGACTGCTCTGGAGCCAGGCAACTGAGAACTTCCAGGGTCAGTGTCCTTTAGGATGTCTCACCATATGGTCTGTCCAAAGTTCAAATATTTCAGCCAAGAAGCCTGAAAGTATTGAGAATTCCTGCTTTTGATTGAGTTTTGACATCTTCCAGAATTACCTGCTAGAATTATTTGGGAAACAAGGCGCTAGGAAGCTGAAAACCTGAAAGCTGTGCTGACTTGAGATGTTCAGAATATGGCCTGAAAGGGTGACAGTTATTATGACACTCTGTAAGCTAATGGTTTTTACCTGTTTTCAAATAGGTCTATTTCCTGCTGCAGGAAATTAAAAAATATTTTTTTCCCAAACTGAAATGCATATTTTTTAAATTTGGAGTTTGCCTTGGAATAAAACCCCTGACTTTTAGCCAGTTCTATTTTGTGATAATCAAAGGCAAAAGCTGAAGATTGTTACAAGGACAACCCATTTCCCATCAGAGAGAAATGTGCACTTACTTGACTGAAGGAAAGCAAAAATTAGTGGATCGGAAGTTTAGGCAGAGATCATCTTCTGCAACGAGACAGGAGCAATATTTAATTTTCCAAGTAAATTAGTGCTGGAAATGTAGTCTTGCAGATATAAATTGATGAAAAAGCCAGAAGTAATTTGGTCTTTCACTTACTGATAGAACAGACGGTTACAGTCAAGGTTCTTTTCAGAGTGCACTCTGAGCAGTGCGAGGCAAATGAGGGCAGCAAATCACTCCTCGGGGAACACTGTGATGATTGTCAGTCCACTGCCAAAAAAGTTATTTCGTGCCTATTACTGGTAGTATTGGACTCTTCTCCCCTGACATCTGGGCTCTCTGCAACATTCTTCTAAGTTGTGCTAGACTTCCTGTTAAAGCCGTATCCTGTTGCCAAGTCTGAATTGTAGACTTTTCTTTCATCTAGCGTATCTCATATAAATCAATGAAACAAAGTGTATCTTCACTTGAGATAATAACCTTGCATCAAAAGAATAAAAGTCTACTTCAGCAACAGGCTTGTTTCTTTCTCCTAAAGACTAACTAAAAGCTGCAGAAGCCCTGTATTTTGTTGTGCTTAATGAATACTTGATTGCATTTGGCTATAAATTTTGATTTATTTGATTGTGCAGAGTAGCTTCTGTGCTTTACCTTCATTCCAAGTTTGCTGAGCGCTGGCTTTCCCGTGACATCAGCATGTAAGGCTCTTAAGTCACTTTTGAAGTAACATATGTTTTTAAGGAAGAATGACCTAAATGATTTAAGTATCTGATGTGCAAATATAAGGATGCTTAAAAGTACTCTTCTAGGTCTGGGCTAGCATTCCTCTTGGCATCCTGAGAGACAAGCAGACTGTACCCTGTCATTCTTAGGCATAAGCGGGCAACTTCCTCTGACAGGGGTTGGAGCTTTTCATACTTGAAACTTGCTGTGAAGGGGAAACTACATAATTAACAACATGGTTCTTCAAGGACTTCACTGACATGTGAGACAGGAGTAATTCCTCTGCTTTCTTTGATCCCTTTTTTATAATATGAAATGGGACTGCTGGAGCGGTCACCTTTTCTGAGCGCTGACTTGTTCTTGGTAACTGATGTCCCTTTAGCATCTTGATGGCTTACATTGGTACCTCTTCTCCATCAGGGTGATGGAATCCTCTTTCTAGACCATGAGCTGCTACATCATGTGGACATGAACATGTTACTGCTTCAGCACATAAGGAATGCCAAGTGCAATTTTTCCCACTTGATTATGAAAGAAATAAAAAAAAAAAATGCAGCCCCCAAACCTTGAATTATATATAGCTTGGATTTTCACTGGAACAGTAGGTTCAAAAATACATCTTATTAACTGAAGACATGAATCTACATTATTTAAAGCTTTTTTTTTATACCACAACATATGGCATTATTCACAATTGGTAAAGAGAGATACGCATTTTCTTCTAAAATACAAAGTGGATGAATGTGCTTAATACCTGTTTACCTTCTCTGCCATGTCCCTGCTTGGATCTTAGGAGATGATTTCATGCTACTGCAGAGTCTCTAACATTTGTAAACAAATAATCATAATGTGTTTTGTGATCATAATGCTCAGAAACCTGTAAGGGCCGTGTTTACCTTCCTGTGAGCCTGGTAGAGATATTTTGGCTCATTCCCAGACCATCTTTTTTCTGAGCATGAGCTTCTCAGATACTAGTAGGTCCTCGTTTCTGTGACATATTAAGAACGGTATGAGATCTTCTTCTAAATATCAAATGGTTTCTAGCCTTGCAATGCTGATATGGAACCTGGCGACTCAGTGATAGTTAAGATAATGAATGAGTCCATGGCTCTTCTGTTCAGCATCCATTGACATTCGAGATTAATCTAGTCTTGTGCTGTGTCAACAGATCTTTGTCCCTCTCTCATGTGAAAATACGTAACAGGATACAACACTGTCGGGTAGATCAATACTGATGAGTGAGACCAAATGACTCCAGCAACCATCTTTAGCAATGTTAAATACCAGGGAAATAGAGAGGTGTGTAGGAAGCAGGAACAGAAAGAGAAGAAGACGACTCATTAGAAAAACAAAGATGCAAATTAAAATAATTTTATATCAGTATGCAGTGGGAGTGACCGGATCTTCATGTTTTCCACGTGTTTTAGCTTCTTTCTGACACTGACCTTTGGAAAACTTTTCACTGGGATTTGCTGTTGATGTTCACATCACAATTTGTGGTGTTTTTAGAATCCAGTTGATTCTTATCCAGCAGAGGACGTGAACATGTGCTTAACATCACATTCATAAATAATCTTGTTGATTTGTCTCAAAATTTTTTGCTTAAATTTTTTGATGGATTGAGTTCCTAAAAGAATATGAGAGGGTTTTAATGAACTTAAATAAGTATTTCCAATGCTGTCTCATTATTATTTGCTTTAAGCAAACAGTATTACCATTTTCCCCTTCCTTAAGCTGAAGGTAAAGATCTTATTATTTCCAGCAGAAACTCTATTAGCCATTCCTTAGTAAAACTGTTACCATCTTTCACGGAAAATATATTTTTGTTACAGTGGAATTTTAGTCATTTATCCATCAGAAAACTATGGCTACCATTCTTACAATTATCTTCAAAATGAATTGGTTTATGCACAGACATTCTGAAAGGAAAATTCGTACTGTTTTGCCTCCTCTTTTTAAAAGCAAAATGGTAATTACATACCAGCATGCGATCTGAAGACTGTGCAAATCTTTCTCCCTTTATTTTTCGGCGCTCCCTTCTAGTACATGAAGGTTTGGTCTTCTGGTCTTGGCGCTTGGCATTTTTTTGCTATGGAATTGGATGCATATAGAGAAGCCTTTGCAGGATTAAGGTTTTAGGATACATCCAGTGTAGTTTCCGAACATACGGATTTGTGAGCATATATAGGATCTATAGCCCTGCATGTTTTGCTATCAGCCCTTCACTGTATTTCAGTGATATCTATCTTCATTTCCTCTGTTAGTTTCTTTTGCATGAGGAACCTTGCACACTGTCTTTCTGTTTTGACATGTGCAAAGGTCCTTAGTAAAGCACCTTTTAAATGGTCCTGGTTCTGGGAGCCTTTCCAGAGAGTGCCCTAAGTACTGGTTAAGGGAATGCTTGCTTCATTTTGTTTAATCAGCTGCTTTCTTTATTAAGATTCAATTACTTGAATTAATTTTTTGTGGTTTAATTTAAGGATTTAATGGGATTAAGGACAATTTAGAACAACTAAGGCTAATACACAAATGGACATCCATTAAAAATCTCTTGTGCGCGATTCATGATTGTGGATGCCCCATCCCTGGAGGTGTTCAAGGCCAGGCTGGGTGAGGCTTTGAGCAACCTGGGCTAGTGGAGGGTGTCCCTGCCCATGGCAGGGGGGTGGAACTCTAAGGTCCTTTCCAGCCCTAACAATCCTATGATTCTGTGATTCCACGATCTTTCTTTTTAATGTCTAAATTTTAATATCTAAAGATCTTCAGGTTTTGGAGCTTTTTTTGGTGAACTTTCTGATTTTACCACAAGTTCCCATATTAGATCTGAGTTTCATCTTGTGGTATTTCACCNGACATCCATTAAAAATCTCTTGTGCGTGATTCATGATTGTTCATGCCCCATCCCTGGAGGTGTTCAAGGCCAGGCTGGGTGAGGCTTTGAGCAACCTGGGCTAGTGGAGGGTGTCCCTGCCCATGACGGGGGGGGGGGGGTGGAACTCTAAGGTCCTTTCCAACCCTGACAATCCTATGATTCCACAATTCCACAATCTTTCTTTTTAATGGCTAAATCTTAATATCTAAAGATCTTCAGGTTTTGGAGCTTTTTTGGTGAACTTTCTGATTTTACCACAAGTTCCCATATTAGATCTGAGTTTCATCTTGTGGTATTTCACCTGCCTCTTGGGTCTTTCCTCTTGTTTGCAAGAAATAACGAAGAAAAAATTGCACCAAGAGTATTTGCACACAACCATTCATCTTGCTCTTCATGTGTAGTGGAAGTCTTTAAACATAAATATAATATTCACATTCTACATAGTATTAAGCAAGTAAGCCAACCTGTTACTCTCACAGACAATATAAAATCTTCAACTCAGAACATCAATTTCAGTGGTTTAGAGTGCTGAGCAAATAATTCCTCTGTCAAGATAGAGCAGGGTTAGTTTGCTTGATTCAACATCCAAATCACTTTCAGACAAGACAATTTATTTTATTATCAGCTAATTCAGTCCTTACACACATCTAATTTATTTCGAAAATCGATTTTAGTCATAGATTAAGGGCAATGTCATGAAGTAAAGCTGCTTGTAATTATGGGAGCTATTGAGTGTGTGTGTGAGCACAACCAGAAAATGAAGTTAAAAAAATGTGTCGCTTATTAAGGACTTTGTGAGTTTTCTTAGTTCACAGGAGAAAACAGCAGTTCTTGGGCTGATTTTTTTTCCAAGATGGAAAATGAGATAAAACCTAATTATTTGTTTTTGTCTGACTCATTCTCAGCTGCAGATTGCACATATTGCATATTTTTTTTAGGAGTTGTTTAATAGTATGTGTGGCAAGTCATGAAACATAAAATGCTTTAAAAGGCTTTTCTTACAGATAACCTGGGCTTGCAGCGCTCCGGTATCTCAAACTTTGATGAGATGACACAGAGTAGGTAAAGTTTAATAAATGAAGTTATAGCAAGAATAGTAATTCCTTCTTCTTTCTTTCTACTAAGTCTAATCTCTTGTGTACTGTAAACTCGAAGGGAGACTCTTGACATAAACTGTGGGATTTAACTCGGTTAATTTTAAAAGTTAGGAATTTTGCCCAAACCAGTCATATGGGCTTTCTTTATAGGGATCAGATAAGCATTTCCAGCAGGTAATTTGGATATCCTGTCCTCTCTTCATCAACTACAGGGAAAGCTGAAAACTGTATCACATGCTTAACCCTTAGATGGTTAAAGTGAATCTTCCCATAAGAGAGTCTGGATTTACCTGGCTGTAGCTGTCCAACATGACCTGGAGTCTCTCAGATGAGCCCACGGGCCAAAGCCTCCTCCTGGCACTGAACCCAGACCCCAAGCCTCCTCCTGGAGCTGAACCTTCTGAGGTAGCTGGAACACCATCACTAACGAAAACAGGAAAGCTAATAGCAATTTTTCTCCCATTTCTTCAAGTGTTAAGATGCAGGAGCAAGGGTACAATGGTGGCACAGCCCACTCCCATAACTGATGAGGGACCCATTATTATGCACTTGATTTTACTTCTTTTTCATTTAGAAATCTCTGTGGAAGGTCAGGGAGCACGTGGTCAGGCAGTACTAAGAAAACAGTCCGTGCCCTAAATAATCATTATTCTACACTAGTGCAGCACTAGAAGTGCAACTGCACTTTCTGCTCCTTGTTCTGCAGGGTTCAGACACCAAAAGAACACAGAGAAGGTCAACCATGAAGAGATACTATTGTTCTTACACCCTCACATATCCAAAGATAACAGCATGCCTCTTCCTTCTTGGCCAAAATTGAAGAATGTCGTAGAAATATACATTTTTTCCATGAACCTTATGAAGAAATTGCCATGATAACAGATAACTCATCAGTTCCTTTTACAAATTTTCCAAACTTTTTTTTTATGCAATACCTCTACATATCATTTATTGCCAGCAGACATGCCACATGTAGATCTCAAACTGTAGGTTTAAACTATGAAGTTCCTGGGGACAAAAGTACTGCCTCTTTGGGTATCTGCCTTCAGATATTTGGATATCTGTCTTCATGGGGCTGTAGAGTCAGGAGGGCTTTCCCAAATCCAGTTATGAAGCAGAATTTAGTGCTCAGATTAAATATGACATTAGACATGACAAACATGTATGTGTGAAGCTGAAGACAGCTCCTGAAGCCTGTCCTCATAGGGGAGGTGCTCCAGCCCTCTGGTCTTCTTTGTGGCCCTCCTCTGGACCTGCTCCAACAGCTCAACATCCTTCTTCTAATTGTAAGCATTGTTAGACATTGGAAAAGATTTTCTAAAATAAATTATCAGACATGAAAACTCTAGATAATTAGAAATTTGACAAAAGCCTGTTGTCACAGTGGGGGTAACACCAAACCAAGTAAACACGACTGATAAGCAATTTTCTGAACAACTAATACGATCATTCAGGTATTAAAACACAAAGTATTTTTTTAGAGAACATGTTTTCTAACATTGTTTAACAGGGGTGGGATGGGAAAGAAGTTGGGAAGAGTGAAGAAGTCGAGTTTTGTGTATGTTCACGTGCAGCTGGGCGCTGCTCACCCTTTCCTGGATGGTACGAATTTCCAACACTTCTACCTACGCAATACAACAGGAGTTTATACGGGCTGGAAAAGCCTTTTTTCTTGCAGTAGTGTTTACCATGCAAAATTAAGTCATTCAAAAGCTAGTTCACTTTAAAAAAAGTAGGTTAATATGGAAAAGTTGGACATTTCCTGAATTAAAGATACACAGAGTTAGGATGCGCTGAATAAGCCTTTTTATTCTTTCTTTTCCCGCTTCTGATGACATCTCTTGAGATGACTTGAAAATGACTGCCTCAGGTGTTTTCTGATTGTTATTTTCAGACATCTTGGTATCTTTTTTTTTTAAAGTGTTGGATATTTGATATGATATCTTACAGGCTTGTTCAGGTGTACTAATATAATTTTGTAGCTCATCTGTGAGTAGTGCAGATGGCTTTCAGATACATCTATCTTATAGATAGATAGATAGCTGGTTCTTTCAGATGGTTCAGTTAATAAGACAACTTTTTTCCAAGCAGAAGGTGGAAGCTTATATCCCTGCTCTTACTCCACCCTTTGCACCAGCACAGGTCTTCATCAGTGAACACATTTGCCTTACTAAGTGGGCAGAAATCTAACCCAGAAAACTGTAAGTGAGTGGATTTCCACCCTCTTTAGCTAGCAGCTGCCTAAGAAGTCAGACAAGCATGAGAGGTGTTGCAGAAGTGCCTAGAGGGAGAATGACTGCCCAGCTGGAGTATCACTTGAGAAGGGGTGACAGGGCCACCTTTCAGCAGCATCGGTTCTTATACAGGATTCACCCATGTAGAGTTTGTCTTGAGCTTTGCAAACAATTCCTAATACATTTTAGCACTGTTGAAAAGTCTGAATCTTGTTTGCAGAATTCACTGAAGAATGCTTCAAGTAATCAGAATTAGAGTGTAGCTTTTGGTCCAAATAAAAATATAAATAACAAGAAATTTATGCAGGAAATAGGTCATTAAGGGTGTTTGAGAGGTCATAAAGTCCATTCTCATGTCTAAAGCAGGGCTCGAACAGATGAAATGTGCTTTTCTTCTCAGTTTATCTAACACATCCATTTCCTTCTTCCTTTCCCTACCTTTACTTCTGCCCTTTTCTTATAGGTACAACTTCAGTCAACTGATCTTTTTCCTTGTATTCTCATTCTGCCCTTCCTCACTCTCTGAGCTTAGCCACACAGGCATGGTACTTCACTTAATGTGAACATTTCCTGCTGGTCTTTTCACAAACCCTGACTCTTCCCTTTTCTGTTTACATGTCACTAGCTTACGACTGAGAATGAAAGGTTTATTGGCTGCCACACCTGACGTGCAGTCTGCGCACCTTCCTCTGCTCAGATTCATAACAGATCGCAGCAGAAGTGCTGTTATAAAGCATATTTGATACGTGTGAGAAACAGACATTCACTCGGTCTAATTAATAGGTAACAGAAACAAACATTCACTCGGTCTAATTAATAGTGCTAGCAGTATTAAAAATGCATCTATCAAAGAAAGCAGACCATTTTTCAAAAGCTCTGTCTTTTTTTTTTCTAGCTGCTCTTCTATGCTGCTTTGAAAGACTTCTCACTTAATGAATTACTTTTTAAAAATGAAGTTGTCTGTGTGTGTCACAGCACAACGGTGTGTCCTGGTTTCGGACAGAACACAGTGTCTTCTGGACCTGCTCCTGTCTGCAAAGGAAACATGGTTTTTTTTTCCCCAAACTTGAACTGGAAAGGGAACTTACTTTTTATCTGTAACAGTTTGCTGCTAATGCTGGAAGCCAGTGTCTATCTATGAATACAGAACAATAAAAAAGCTAACTATGGAAGGATTGTTTTGTATCTATATAATACTTTAACACTGACATATTTTACATTCTTTAGTTTTATAGATACTTTCTTCTCTTTTAGGTTTTATAAAACCTGCCTAATTTAGTCTAAAATGTTTTCTAACCAAAGGCAAGAATTTTCAGGGGATGAGTACCAAATCATAATTTGATTTAAAGACGTTCATCTGTTACATTGCCAGTTTATCTCTTCATCTGTGAAGATTTTTTTAATGTAGCTTTACAAGACATGGAGTGGATTTTTATAGGCAGCACAGATACTATTGCACAATTTCCCCCCAGTGTTCCACCTTTGCTCCTGGTCTTTCTTTTACAGACCCCAAAGAATAGTCTTGTACATTTGTAGGAGAAAAGAAGAAGGGAAAGCAGCAGGGGTGGGCAGAGCCTGTAACCTTTACAATAGCATCCATAAATGGAGGATAAAGATTTTTTAAAAATAGTTTGTTGTCAGGCCTGTTTGACATTTATTCACCTTTAAGTGCTTGACTTTACAAACTTAAATTATTTTTGATGTGGAGCTTTTTTAAATTTTTTTAAGTTTTTCTTTGTCTGATGCAATAAAATTTCTCTACAAATGCACAGAACCATTGGAGCTGGGTAGGTTATAAGATAAGAAACACTTAATGTTTGGAGAGTTGTTTTGCACCTGGACCTGTTCAATGAGAATTTGCTTGCCTCTGGGAAATAAATTGGTCCTAAAGGGTGTATCTTCAGTTCATTATTATCTCCATCAAATAATTGATGATGTCAGTGGAGAAGGCAGAGAAGGTAGTTTTACAGAAACGTAGTTTAAATTACTTTTGTTCTCAGAGGGCAGGAATGAAGCAGGAGTCAGTGAAGGAAGCCCAGCACTTCTGTTATCCATACTGCTCTGGTTTTGTTGATGCATATGAAACTTGGTTTTGCAGGGCTCACTATTTACATTTTTAATATGGAAGGTGTGATGTAAATTCATCTTCAGTTTGCCTACTAATTAAAAAAAATATTAATTTCAAACTCTTTTTTTCAGAGGAAGGAAACAAAGGTTATGGACCTGTTTTTGAGGAGCAACCCATTGATACCATCTACCCAGAAGAATCTTCAGATGGACAGGTTTCAATGAACTGCAGGGCTCGAGCAATTCCTTTTCCCACTTACAGGTAACTCTTGTTTTGATTTTTAGGCTTTGCATATTTTATTCAATGAGTGTTTCAGGTTGTGGTACTAAATGATTGCCTGTCTTAACTGGTTGATACAGTCTTCAAGGCAGGAGAAAATTGAGAGATTTGCAATTTTTGGGTAAAAATCAACCTTGATTCAGACAGTGATGAAAGTAGTACATTCCTGTTGTGTTAAATGTTTTCAGCTTTTGAAAGGAATACTGATCCAGATGGAAAACCAAAAAATAGTGACCTTTAAAAGTAATTAAGAGGCTATCTTTCTAGCTTAGGCTAAGGATGACTGAGATTCAAGTCCTTGTTCTTCTTGATTCAAAAGAGCTTTTTTATCCTATTTTACTCCGAAAGAAGAAGGGCTGGCTGTTGAACCTGGATATTCTACATCCTATGCAGAGAGACACTGATGAAGGTGTCAGCTATGCTACTCGTGACATGGAAAGCACTCTTCTGGGAAGTGTTTCAACTAGTTTTAGTAGAGATTCACACATGACCTCTTTCACAATGATTATGTTGTTGTTAGCACGACAATTCTGCAACTCATTCTGGAAAAATTGCCTCTCACCTCCAGAGCTCTTCGATCTAGGAACAGATCTGACAATTACTGCTGATAGCTGATGTGGTGATAATTGCAATACAGAATAAGGCCACTTTCTTATTTCCTGACACCATTGTTTTAGTCTACCTTAACATACTGTCCTCATTTCTTAGCCCTCCAACAGTTCATGAGCCAAAATTCTCCTGTTTCAGAGGTAGATAAGTCCTTTTGTTTTTTCTGACCATTCACCTTCTTAGTCTTCTTTAAGAAGTTCTTTACTTTCACTGTTTGTTAGGCATTCATCCACTCTTCCTTCTGTATTTGATGGTCCTTCACCTTCACTAAAGTTCAGATGCTCATTGCATTTTTCTAGGACTCTATTTTTCACCCCTGTCATTGCTGGAGCCTTCAACACTGCTGTGAAAGGCAACATACTTTCCTGGGGACAAGATCTGAGTCCTTCAGTCCCCAGTCCTGTCTGCAGATCATGAACCTCAGATTACTGTGATGTTTCTCCTGAAATGACCTGTTATGCAAATACACACTGCTGATTGGGAGTGACCTTCTTCTGTAGTGCTCCTACCATCTTTAGAGATTTCATAGGTCTCTTGGTGGTTCTAGCGTTTCTAAGGTTTCTTCAAACACCTCTTCTGTAGGTATTTGTTTCTTCAAAAGCCTCTTTCTGTAGGCTCCCTTCAGAAATAGCCTCTTGGGTGTTTCCTAACGCACCTGTAGATATCTTTACGTGTATATTCCTGCAGTTTTACGTCTGAGCTGGAAGAAACTCAAACCGGCCTTGGACAAAGAGAAGGCAGAGAGATAACTACACATTTTACTAATATACCGTCCCAAGCTTCTAGGCAGTTCATAGGGGAAAAAAAACGAATATTTTTTACCAGCTCTAAAGAGATACATCTTTTAAATTCAGTGTGTCCGACTGGGTGTCATAAAGCAGCTTACTTTTAATTCTCACGTGGGAGAAACACTATGCATGAAAGAGAAACACTCACCAGCTGAACCTGGTGAGAAGTACCCGTGTAAATGAAGTTACCCACAAATACAGCTTTTGTGGAGGGAAGGAGCTGCCGTTTAAGAGGCAAGGTTTGAGCAAGAAGATCACGACTGTCTTTGTTAAGGGTAATTTTTTATACTTCAGAGTAACCCTGTTTTACAAATGAATATAAAATAATACTGTGCTCAGAGAAAAAAGAGAATAAGTAATAAAAATTGTTTGCATCTTTAATAAATTCTGAAAAAAACTATTTTTAATTCATACTCTTCACAGTTACACTTTTTGTGCAAATTTTTTCTGATCTTCATCGCAGCAAAGCTGTCCTTGTGACAGTTATTCCTAGGTATTTCTGAACAGGGGATTAATTTGTGATACAAACATGTCATGTATCTCAGGACTGTAAAAGCTAAATGGTATTTACTGCATCTTGGAAATCCTACCATTTCATTATTTATTTTTATTTTTTATTTATTTATTTTAAAAACCACTTCTATTTCTGTTTCTTTTTATGACCATTGCAATTTCAGCCTCCAAACAAGTTTTCTCTATGTTTCGGTACAATGTTTCACTAAGGAAGGAACACATAAGGTATACACTCGCATTTTCAAACACTAGTGCCTATACTTACCTTGTGACCAAAAAATTATTTACACTGCAAGAATATTACCGTGTTTAAATGTATTTAAGTTGCATCTTTCCTATTTGTGCTCAGGAAATGTGTAATTCCTTTCGGAGAAGGTTATGAGCTCCCCCTTATGGACACAGTAATAGATGTAAATATAAACCTAAATGATGACTACTGCTTCCCGCGCCTTGTGTTCTAACTTTGTTGAAATCAGTAGTTCCTCTCATAGTCCCTGAAGTGAAAGTTACAGTGACTCAGAGGACTGCCTGTGGGGTTTTGCAGTGATTCTGGTGGGGTGTCCAGCAGTTGTTTCAATGTAGTGAGTACGCCTTAAATCAGGCATGCCGCTGTTTTGGCACAGACTTCATTGGCACTGGCTTTATGAAATATTTTCATCCCCTACAGCAAGTTTGCAAAAAGCTCTTAAAAATGTCATTAGTCCATACTTTAAAGGTGCAGAGGGAGTGTAAGTTGGGTACTGAGCTGTTGGAGAGTAGTGTAGGGGAGAGGGACCTGGGGGTCCTGGTGGACAGCAGGATGACCATGAGCCAGCACTGTGCCCTCGTGGCCAAGAAGGCCAATGGCATCCTGGGGTGTATCAGAAGGGGGGTGGTCAGTAGGTCAAGAGAGGTTCTCCTCCCCCTCTACTCTGCCCTGGTG